>JAPYZE010002626.1:0-16901 GCA_030522805.1 Leptomastidea abnormis
TATATGTTTCAAATAACGAATAATCTCGTTTATTTCAATGTCACGAATAAACTTGCAAAACTCAATCTAAAAAATCGGTTCTATTTACGACTAATGAAATCGGTTTAATATCACCGCGTTATATCGACTTTTAATATTTTTTCTTTTATAAAAATCTACATCTTTTTACCACATTAAAATTATTTCTAAAATTCAAAATAATAAATGTAAGCTTACCGATCGTAACGATAGATTTTACTTGTCGAGCATCACCAAACGCTATGCAAAATCGTTAAGATCGAAAAAAAAAATCGGTAACCAGCGGGTATACTTGTATCAAAACGCCGTTTTATTTGAATAAAAAAAAAAACCTATAACCATATGGAGATCGATAAATTTTACGTTTACGTTGCAGCAAAAGCACGATTTGTTCGATAGATATGCATACCGATTTTTTGGTGAGCTATACGTATACATAAAATCGGTTGTATATATATACGCATACGAACTGTACAACAGCATCGGCCTTGTTTTTTGTGAGGTGGAGCTGAATTACTCTCTTGTGTCTTGTGAGCTACGCTCGGGAATTTCATACTATATGGTTTTAAGAGATATACGCGTGTTGCGTTGCTATGCGTTGAAGCTTGCGTGTGCGATATCTCGTAAAGAATTTTTTTTTTTATTTGTAAGGCTACGGGATGTTTAAAGAACCTTTTTTTTTTATTGTTGTTGTTGTTGTAGCGATGGGTTCGGTAGGATTGTTTGATGGTGTGGTTGTTCTTCAAGGGGGTTTGTAAGTATGGTTGGAAATAAATATAGAAAAAGGGATATACATTTAGCAAATGTACGGTATACGTTTACAGTGATTTGTAAGTTTCGATATCTGATAACGATCATGAGGTGTTTAACAATATTATTTTTTTTATTGTTGGTGTTTAACAAGTTTAAATCGTTATTTGCTTTAATGCTTAAACATGTCGATTTAACAAAATATAAATTTATTATACAAATGAGTTGATAATGTATTATTTTGATTATAATCAATTGAAAATTACATTAATTTAATTATTATTAGTATTATTTATAAAACGCTACCTATATATAGCAACATCTATTGATAAATAATTATCATTTACATAATACTTTTATAAATAAAATATAAATAATATATCTTGGCATTATTTCAAGTCTTTTTAAAAAATTTCCAAAAATATCCATCATCATCATCATCATTGGTACCAATCATCTCAATACATTTCTTTAGCAATTGCATCAAGTATCCTTTGAAAGCTCTTAGGTTCAAAACCTAAAAAAGGTCGTTCACGTGGTAATGGTCTTGATCCATTAATCGAACGTTTTCTACGTCTCGCAAAAAATTCATCATAATCTTCGCTGTACATTGGATTGACCTTGGCGTAATAAAGTGCCGCAAAACCACTGTAAATTAGCAGCGCTGCCGTGGCAAGCTATTTGTAACAAATCACAAGAATTAAATAATTAAATTAACTTAAACTTTTAATTTAATACAAAAAAATAACACTTACCTGAAAGACAGCCCAAAATTTATAGCTACCCTCATTAATCAAAAAATCATAGTAGCCTCCCCAATAATCATTTTTGGCTTCGCTCATAGCTTTCGTATCAACTACCTCATCTTCATTATGATGATGATGATGATGATCATGATCATGATCATCTGGTAGCATTTCCTCTTCTTCATCTTGATACTCCGGATGTTCTGGTGCCATACGTGCATAATCGTTATCACTATTACGTTGCCATCTTGAGTACCTATATTCAAAACATTTTCTCTATTATCAACATTATTTATTTTCTGGTACCCTATAAAATTTTTTTCTATTTAATTATCTTACCTATAAGTTTGTAACGTCGTTGCTGGTGGAATCCTTTCAGTCGTATAACTTCTAACATCATAATCTCTTGATATTTTCGCGATATTCTCAAGTGCAGTAATATTAAATCCATAAGATCGTTTTGCACACAACCACAACACTAAAAGTTTACACAGTAATAATAAACTCGTTTCCATATTATTACACTATTAATTGTACTTTTTTTTTGGGCACTTATATCACTTTAGTTTATCTTGAGATTAAATATTGATAAAAATTAATATCGATTGGTTTATTATTATAAATTAAACTGCCGGATATCACCGGCATGATCGACTTGACTATAAGTATACTACAAAGTATTAAATTTTCTTATTAATGTAGATTTAATTTTTTTAGATAATAGATTAACTTTGACTTGGTTTTCATAATTGACCGAAAAAAAAAAAAATTGTAACTCAAGATCCCGATAGTTAATTCCTGCTTTTGTGACTGACAAGTTCAATCTTAAAAGCATCTTCAGTAGCCAGTTGTTGCAAACATATATATTTCTCGTAACTGTATCAACGTAAGAAAACGTTAAGCAAACGGATTCGCGACTAAGATGCTAAAAGACCCTAATTATTACCGATGTATATATATGTACTGGACCAAATGCCTTCTGTGTCTTAGCTGTGTGTACTACAATTTTTTTTTTCCTTCTTAGCTTCTTACACGTGCAAACGTATAAGCTACTCGTGATTTTCCTCTTTCTGGACTATATACCTTTTATTTCTTGACTTATGGAGTTTGCAATGCATTTGACTTTGTAATAGATATATATTATTTGGTACATATAGTCAAAGTGAGTTTATATTTACAATAGATATATATTCAAATGGATGGGTATAATTGAAAATGGTAACAAGAAAAATAAAAGAAATGAAATTCTGTGTAGAATAAAAAAATGAAGTAGCACACACAGGTATTAGATCTAATTGAAAACTTCCGCATAAATTTAGTTTAAAAAAGATTTTGAGTATGCATATGCGTAAAAAGAGAAAAAAGGTAGCGATTCATTACCATAAAGACAAATTACGAAGGACAGTAGAAGAAGTAAAGACTACAACAACACAACAGCTAAACTTAAGTGCATATATTTGCGAAGGCGGCACTTTTTTTCAGACTACCTACATATACACGAGTGAGATTCCAGAGGTTGAGAGAGAGAGAAATGTGCTCTTAATGGATTAAGTGATTAGCGGACAAGAAGCGCATGGTGTGTATACCGTTGAAACAATAAATTAAAGCAGCGGTTTGTTTCTGTGCAAGCGTTAATTCGTGACATGTCTGTAAAAGTATAAGGGGGAGCTTAGATATTTCTGAGAGCTATATGCGATTTTTTATTTGAGGCTTTCGTGGAATGGTAATGTGAGAGGGAAAAAATTAAGCGCCTGTATGTAGATTGTTGGGTATGCTTAAGTGTATGGTGGGATGTAATTTTTTGATATTGGGGTTGATGGTTATTGTTTTTTTTTTTTTATAATTGAAGACTTAATTTTTATTTTTTTTTAATTTATTATGTGAAATACATAATTAAAAATTTTCTGAATAAAATTACTTGTTATTTGATTAACATATATAAAAATTAATGATAACTAATATTGTAATCATTAATTAGTTAATTAAGTTTAATTCATTACTAAATTAGTAATAGATATATTAAACAATGATAAATTTTATAAATCAGAAAGACATTTTTTAAGTACATTAAAAAAAATAATAATAATGAGGAATTTTTAAAAGACAAGTAAATAAAAAATTAAGTAAATTCTTTTCTCAAGTAAAAAAACATAGGTATCGAAAAATAAATTTGATCTTTTGTGTATATTTATATAATTTTTTTTTATTTATTCAATAATTTATTAAAAATGTACAATTTCTTACATACGTCATAATAATAGACACACCATTAATAAACATTTACAATCTTAAATTAAATAACATTTCAATCGCACAATTTCCAAAAACACCATCCATATCATAGTCAAGATTTAACCGCATACTTTTCAATAGCTTCAAGAACCTTAACCACATAATCAGTCCATCCCGGTGTATTATCACCATCATCACTTCTAGCACCATTAGCCACAGCAGCAAGATGTGCAGGAAAATTAATCTTATGTCTAGCTATACTTTTCAGCACCAAAGCAGCTATATAAATGATAAAATAAATGCTGAAATACAATGGCACGTACCATAACTTTTTACCAATATAGTAATAAGAATAAGGTCGTTTATTTAATCTCTGATCCATCATTTCTGGTTCCATGGTGGTTGTGGTAGGTCGAGGATGATGATAATGATGGTAGCCGTGATGATGATCGTCGGGGATATGATCATAGACTATTTCGTCTTCGTGATAGGGAGGATGACCATACGGAGGTGAACCATCGTCGTAAGGTGAATAATTGTCTGGGAAATCGATTGATTTTGGGGGATTGTCAAATTCGAAAGTTGGTGGTTTGTTGTCATAGATTATTTGTGGTTGCGGATCATTATTACTTGGCTACGATAAATAAAAAAATTTTAATAATTATAAATTAATTTTTACAATAATATTCATCGATTTTTATAAACAATTGTTTACCTTAGGTTGAGCGTAAGAAGGAAGAGGTACAGCTGGTGGAGTCTTAACTGTTATTGGCATCAAATTTGAACCAAAATTCGAGGGTGGATAGTAAGCCATAGATACTGCAGGTTTAGAAAACATGACGTCTTTGGAACTCATATCAGGTCTTAAATCTATACTTTGTGGTCTCATTGAATCCACGTGTTTTACTGCGTGTTCGAAACCTGCTGGAGGACGAAATCTATCTTGTGCATTTTTACGAGCTGTTGAAATGTCAAGCTGTGATGATGATGATGGATTTTCGTTGATTGTTGAGTACCTGAATAATTGTTTTATAAATTATAATTTATAAATCGGAAAGAGAACATAAAATTTTTATACAAGTCTCACTTTGGTGTAGATGGATGATTGACAGCTTCACCAGGTCGAAGATCAAGGGTCGTCGTTCTTTGACTCGCAACGTAAACTGGTGATAAGGTAAATGCAACATCCTGAGCTCCAGATCGCGGCTGTCCATAATGCGATACTTTTGAGTAGGCCTGGATGTTTAACACAAGTAATCCGGCCCACGTAAGTAGCCACAATAATGGATTCATTAGAACGGATTTAATACCGAGATGTCACAGTGAGTTGGTCTAAGATTACATGCTGGTTGAGTAATGTTTTTTTTATGAGGCTGATCTGAATTTATTCTTAGTAGAGTAAAAAAAAAGAACGAGTGTGAATTTCAAGGAGGGTTTGAGTGTCTGTTGGTGGGTTTGAAACTTTGCTGAGATATATATAAGCTCTCGGCTTAACTGTATTGTATGCGGATATTTGACGATAATTACCAAGGCAAATTGTAACGGAATGTTTAGAGCTTGGTGTTGCTGAGCTGTGGTATATGGTATATGGAAAGACGTGATAGATTGTTCAGACGATGAAAAAAAATTTCTTTTCTTTTTTTTTTTTTTAAAACGCGAATTAATTGATTTTTGTGAATTTAATTAAATTATAATTTTTACGTGATCATGAATACAATTTTTATTAGTACAAGATTATTTTTTTTCATTTTTAATGGTCTAAGTTTTTTTTTTTTATAAATAATAATTTCTTAATTCATCTATGTCATTATTTGTATTTACATATATAAATGCACTTTAATTTTCAAAGTTCAAATTATTTATAATTACATTTTTTTAAATAATGTAATGCATTGGATTTTTTAATCAAGCTTAAATCATATTAATATATAATATACATTCATTCAAATAGTTCCAACATTATATTATCACCAAATAAAATTCTCAGCCACATGTTTCGAAAACGTATATTTTTTTCTGACGGTGTGTAATCTAATAGCAAGACTACTATATACACATATATATTGCCATAGCGAGGGATGCGGATATTGAGGTGAGGTGGGAGGTGATTCATTTGTCTCACTCTTATGTATATATATATATATATATGTGTGCGAAATAAAGAAAGAAATTTTTTTTCTATTTCATTGCCGATTGGCCCGTGAAAATACGTAGCGTCAAGTGTCGCTACTGAATTAATGGATTACTTGCATATTTTTTTTATATGGTATGCATGGTACAATATACTGTGTTCGCGATCGTTAGTAGTAGACCTCGTGTCGCTGGGACATTTGTATTTTTTAACGTCTTAAAATTTTGATTAAAAATTTGATTTTTATAGTAAAAGTTGTTTAAAAATATATAGTGGTAAGATATGCCTCCACAAGTGATAACCGATCCACCTGAAATCGAAGAGATACCAGAAAAGAAGGACAGGAAAAAAAATTTTTTACTGGAGTACAAAATAAAATGGCAAAACGTCGTTCTCATCGCGGTTTTTCACGTGCTTGCAATTTACACAATATTTACCTTTCCTTATATCCAACGATTTAGGACTGTACTTTTTGGTAAGATTCATTTTTAATGTAGAATAAAAAATCGGTATGTTTAAGCTGAAACATTGCGAATCGTTTTAGGATACGTAATCACGCTTCTTGCGGGTTTTGGAGTTACCGGTGGCGTTCATCGACATTGGAGTCACAAAACTTACAAGGCCAAATTACCTTTGAAAATTATTTTAATGTGCTGTTACGTTCTTGCTGCTCAGGTAAAAATTTAATTTACAATTCATAATTATAATAAATGATGCAATTTTTTAATTTCTTTTGATGACGTTGAATTTTTGAAAATTATTATTACGTGATAATAAATACGTAGATATTTGATTTTTTATATAATGTATTATTTTTAATGCTATTTTTTAGAATTCAATATATGATTGGGTAAGGGATCACAGAGTACATCATAAATTTACCGAAACTAATGCAGATCCTCATGACAGTAGACGTGGATTTTTCTTTTCTCATGTTGGCTGGCTACTTATTAAAAAACATCCGGAAGTCATAAAGAAGGGTAATCAATTAGATATGAGTGATATTGAGAATGATCCCGTTGCTAATTTTACTAACAAGTTAGTTAATTTTATAAAATTAATAGAGAATAATTTAATTTAATAAAATAATAATCAAAATTATTTAATTCAGGCATTTCACCCGCTTAAAGTTACTTTTTGCATTTATTACAATAATAATACCAGTTTACTTTTGGAATGAATCTTGGTATTATTCTACAATGGCTCAACTAGTAAGATTTATTTATACATCAAACGTTACATGGTCTGTTAACAGCTTTGCACATATTTGGGGTACCAAACCTTATAACAAGTAAGTTATTTATCATATAATTATATTTTAGTAGTTTTTATTCAATTATTATAAAAAAATATTTTTTTAGAAAAATTGCACCAGTAGAAAATCCCTTTGTTACTTTTGTAACAAATGGTGAAGGTTGGCATAATTTTCATCATGTTTTTCCATTTGATTATCGCTGTCCAGAATTTGCAGGACGTTTCGATACAACAGCCAGAGTCATTGAACTTTTTGAAAAAATTGGATGGGCATATGATCTCAGAAAAACCAAAGACTCTATGATTACAAATACGTTACAAAAATATGGCGATGGAACTTTTAAATTTATAGAAGAAAAAAATGGACTTTTGGAATAAGAATAATGATTCAACTTATTGAATACAACAAGAAAACAAAAAAAACTGTACAGTCTGTAATTTTAAAGAATATTTGTTTTATTTTTAATAAATAAATTGTACTTTTATTTGATATAAATCAATGAATCTTTATTACAATTAATATAATTATTATTGGTATATTTACAGCATTTTATTATAAGAAGATATTTAAACATAAATATGTTACATTCTCATACAAAAAAATTTGATAATTATTACAAACTATCATATTTATCACAACTTTATATACATGTTATAAATATAACTTTTGTATAATTCTTTTTATCGAGATAAAAGTAAATATAAGATTGCAGCTGCAGATCTTAATAAAATATTTAAATTGCTGTTTGTGTAATTGTTTGCTTAAAATAAAAATCTATTACTCACATAATAAAGTCCATGTTTAAATTGCATGTTATAAGATTTAAATCAGCTTGTAATTAAATATTTCATACAAAATTTACACACAAACTTGCTCCAAATTGAGCATAGTAGTCAATGTACGTGTTGCCTGACCTTATTCATTTATCTGCCCATAAACTGAGCCATAGGATCTCCGTCTCTCATTCGCTTCATCTGGTAAGCTTCTTTCTCTTCTTCAGTGGGTTCTTTAACGCTGTACATACTATTGTAAGGCCTATCTCTCTCGTCCATTTTGAGCAATCTCTCAGCCTCCTTTTGAGCTGCTTCTTCCTTTTTCAGTGCTTCCTTCAACTTATCCTTCTTTTCTTTTTTACTCTTACGTTTTTTCTCTTTCTTCTTTTTCTTTTCTTTGCGCTTTTTTTCTTTCTTTTCTTTTTTTTCTTTCTTAGACTTCTTGCGCTTTTTCACCTTACTTTCCTCTTCCTCTGATGTATCGCTTGAAGTATCACTGTCACGACTCATATTGTTATATATGATCAACTGTTATTTAAAACTTTGATTTCTAATTCTTTATTTTCAATACAAGGTAAGTAACTGACTATTTAATTTTTTGAACGCCGGTTTTGGAGTTAACAAACGGTTGGCGTCGTCTTTAGCGTCTTTCAGCTTTCTAACCTTTTTAAAGTAGCCATGTTTGTTATTGCGATGATTGCGCCACTAAAAATGCGGTCAAAAAAGTAAAAATTTAAATGTTATTTTACATTTTTGTATTTTTTACTTTTTTTGGACGCTATAAATTTGGTCTCTTTTATAATATCTTTAATTAAAAGCTAAAATAATTTTTTTCATTAAAAAAATAGAATTTAAATTTATTTTTAATTGATATTTTTCACTTAATAAGTTTAGTGTATCTTTAGACAAGTATATTATGTAGAAAACTGACAGTCTAATACTTACCGTAAGTAAAGTATAGAATGCTCTAACACGTGCACTGCTGATTTCTGTCATATCAAAACAGTAACCTTTAAAATATTAATTGCTAATATTAATTGATGAAATTGTTAATTCATTGCGTAGTAATTTATTTAAATAAACATTAAACTTGGATTTTAAAGACTTTTATTGCGTCTGATACATTCGTGGTAAAAATGGGTAAGAAAAAAAAGAGTTTTGCCAAAAATCGAAAGTTGCTATTAAAAGAGGATATTCAAAGAGAAGATAAAATGATAAAAAGTTTAGAAAAAAAGTTAAATCTAAACAAAAGGAAAGGCAAAGGTATACCAAAATCTTTCATGGTAGATGGCTTGGATTGTATCCTTTTTTTCTATTATACCAAATATTTTACATCTAATAAATTATAATATAATTTTTAATTGAATTAATCATTTAATATTTTAGTTTTTTAGAATTATTTTACAGATACTTGTATTAAATTGTATTCCTTAATAATATATTTAGATATATTGGATATTTGTAACGAAGAGACAAGACAAATAGCTGCTGAAAGTGAAAAACAGCTAGTATTCCATTCAGATGATGAGTCTGACAGTTCTAATTTTGAAGATGAAGAAGTGAAAACAAAATCAAAATTAAAAAATAAAGAAAAGACTAATAAGAAAGAAACAAAACAGAAACAAAGTAGTCTACAGTCATTTGAAGAATCAGATTTAGAATCTGAAAATGATGACAATGATATGAATTTTGATATGGGCAGTGATGATGATGATGATTTTAATGATGATGTTGAAGATGACAGTGAAGAAGAAGCTGATATAATTTCTAAAAGTAATAAAAGGAAAAAAGACGAATCTAGTGTCAGCAAAAACAGTAAAAAAACAAAAGCCAGTAATTCTACTAAAGATGAAGATAATCTCAAGAATAAGAAATCCGTTGTACCTGCCAAAAAACAAAAATTAGTTGTGAGTGATTCTGAAAATGAAGATTTGGATGAGTCTGAAGATGAAGTAGACTCTAAAATAGATGATGAAGATAACTTGCAGTCAGGTGAAGAGACTAATGAAAAAGAAAATGATGGTATCTGGGAAGATATTTATGGTAGGAAAAGAAATAAAGACGGCAGTATAGTAACTAACAGTCAACAGAAATATGTTACTCCTGCAATGAGGCTGAAAGAAAATAATCCTGAAAAGAATGAAAAACTTATGCAATTGAAAAGGCAAATAAAAGGTCTTTTGAACAGATTAGCAGAAAGCAATATGCACTCTATTGTTTCTCAAGTAAATAAATTTAAAATTTTGAAAACTATATCTTTTTAATAGTATAAACATTTCTTACTTGTTTTAATTTTTTTTAGTTGGATGAACTATACATGTCTAATAGTAGAAATGACATGAATGAAATGATTACTAATTTAATGTTAGAGGCAATTGTTGCTCCTGTATTTACGCCAGAAAGGCTTATTACTGAACAGATGATGTGTATTGCAATACTTCATGCTAATGTTGGAACAGAAGTTGGAGCACATTTTATTATGGTTCTTGTAAAGAAATTTACAGATATGTTTAAACAATTTCAAGATGTAGAAAATAAGGAACTTGATAATTTAGTAATTATGATGTGTCATTTGTATAATTTTAAAGTCAGTATCAATATAAGTCAATTTTATTCAATGTCTTTTTCATTATCACACTTTAAAATAATAAATTTTCTCTTTTAGGTATTTGGATCCAAGTTAATTTACCAACTTTTAAAGCAATTAACAAATAAATTTACAGAAAAAGAAATTGAAATTATTTTGCTAATTTTGAAGACGGCTGGGTTTAGGTTGAGAAAAGACGATCCTATTGCTTTAAAAGAATTGATTTTAAATTTGCAACAAAAAGCAACAACTATAGAATCTTCTAAGTGAGTTATAAAAAATATTTTTCAACTCTTATTCATAAGCTTATGAAATCTATTAATAATATGTAAATTGTATTTTTAAATTTATAAATATTTCAGTTCAAGAGTCAAATACATGTTAGACGTTCTTTTAGCCATTAAAAATAACAATATGAATAAGATTCCACAATATGATCAAAGTCATGTTGAACATTTGAAAAAGCTTTTAAAAACATTGATTAGGAAAGGAAATAGTATTTCTCAGCTTAATCTTTCCCTTGAAGATTTATTAAATGGTAAATATAAAATAAAAAATTTTAAAATATACTCATTCATAACTGCTATATAATAATTAAAATTTTTATGAAGCTGACGAAAAAGGAAAGTGGTGGATTGTTGGTTCAGCCTGGTCGGGTAAGGCTTTGTCAGATAATAAAACAGCTAAGGCAGCTGATGACAAGCCAGTTTACAGTAAAAAAATTCTTGAGCTTGCACGAGCTCAAAGAATGAATACAGATGTAAGAAAGAACATATTTTGTGTTTTAATGACAGCTGAAGATTATTTAGATGCATTTGAAAAGTTGCATCATTTGGGATTAAAGGAGCGCCAAGAAAGAGAAATAATTTATGTTATTCTCAATTGCTGTTTACAAGAAAAGAAGTTCAACCCTTATTATACTGCATTATTGCAGAAATTTTGTGAATATGATAGAAAATATCAAGTACGTATTAAAATATTTCCAAACAAATAAAATATATTAAGTTAATTTTATTATTTATTTTTAGATGACTATTCAGTACACTTTATGGGATAAGTTTAAGATGTTAAACACATTTAGTAGTAATCAGTTGACTAATTTGGCTCAAATGATTTCCTATCTTTTTATACAAAAATCTCTGCCACTCTCTATTTTAAAGGTTCATAATTTAAATATTACTAATAAAAATATGTAAAGAATAGTCTTTTTAATAGTTGATAAATATTTTTTGTAATAATACAGGTGATAGAACTAGGAGAGTTAGATACCGCAACAATGAAGCTCTTTAAAAAGATAATACTCGATGTGCTTCTTCACAAAGATACTGAAACATGTCTCCAAGTTTTTGAAAGAATAGCACCTTCTGAAAAATTGCATCAATTTAGAGAAGGTTTAAGGCTATTTATCAATTATTTTCTTCTTAAAAATATAAAAAAAGACAAAATGCCACCAAAACAGATGGCATTGTTGGAGAAAAGGATACAGTTTGTAGATAAAATTTTAATGAAATCATCATCAAAGGTTACATTTTAATGTATAATTTGTGAAAAAACTGTATAATATGTACATGTTTGTATATATAGATAAATAAGTTTTTATAAAAACAATAAATTAATTTTTGCAAAAATTCATTAAAAAAATGAATATTTTTTAATTGTCAAATATCCTAGATAAATTTTTTAGTTTTTACTTTGCTATAGCTTCATAAACGTTTAGCTAATTATACTCTCTATGTCTACATCAATTTTTTTTTTTTTTTTTCAAATTATGAACTTTGCAAGAATCAAAGACATAATAAAATCAATTGAATTAATTTCATTTAAAATTTAATTTGTAACATTTAGAAGATAAATTTCAATATTTGAAGTGCTACATTATACCGACTTGAATGATAGCGTTTCCAAAACTTTTGGAATAAGAAAAATTCAACGCTAAAATGCGGCGCTACAATCTTCGCTCTTAGCGTTGATTTAGTTCAACGCTATATAATACGAGGAATGATGCAATACAGTTTTGTGATGGAACGCTTCAATTTTTAAGACCATAGAATACAAAAATTATTGAACTGTTTATTCGCATATATTATTATATATATAATTTTTACTATGTGTAAAAAATAAATAAATACTGTGTCGAAATAAGTTTGCATAATAAATATTGGAAAGCTGTCATTACAATTTTTCGTTCCGTGATAATAACTAATTTTCAATAAAAAAATATCACATCATTTAAATCATGGGTGGAAAGTTGAGTAACATTCGAAATGTATCAAGACTAGAAAAACCTGCATTATTTAAATTGTGGTCTGGCTCAACAATTGATAATCAACAAACCAATAAAATTATTAATAATAAAAGTACAAAATTCGTAAAGAATCAAAGACTGGATTTAGTAAAACCTACTGGAATGAATGCACAAAATGTAATTCTTTTTCTTGCTCTTTCTCTCTCTCTCTCTCTCTCTCTCTCTCTCTCTCTCTCTCTCTCTCTCTCTCTCTCTCTCTCTCTCTCTTGCTTTTTCTCATTTGCAAATTTTTATTTTTTTAGATCACCTGGAAAAGAGGAAATAAAACCGACGCCGAATTAATGCTGTTATTTAAGGAATATACACATGAGATAAGGAGAGAATACCATAGAGGAAATGTAAGTAAATAATAGTATATTACACATCAAGGGGCAAAAATAAAGCATAATTACCCGGGTAATCATGCTGGAGCCGAGCTAAATGTTTTTTTTTAAAGATAAAACGGCTATTCGTTAGTGTAAGTTTGTAACTTATTTGCAAATAATTATTTAATATCTTTATCCGTTGCCATTCAAATTTTTATAAATTTACACGTTTTTTTTTTTTTTTTAAATAACAAACGCGTCTTTCGTCTAATTAAAAATACACGTGTTCATTCTTTTTTGAATAAGAATTGTTTTTTTTTTTTTTTTTTTTTTTTTAAAGACGAGTATATTTTTGTTTATAGCCTGTACTATCCAGTCGTATTATTTAAAGTTTGATAATCTTCTTTCTATTTACTCCTATAACTTTTACAAAATTTTGTGTCCATTGACCCCGGCCGACTTACGGCGCTAGATATCAGGTCAAATATTTTTTTCCTTACCAATTTTTATCTTTACATATATTATATTTTTTAGTTTTATCACATATTAATTAATTTATTTATTGTTTCAAAAGTATCAGTTACTTCGAGATTTGTTTGATGCACTTGACGAAGTCGATAACAAGCAGTATATAAAGTCTTCGTTTGACGAGTTTGCAGCTTTTTTACCAGAAAAGCCCAAAAAAGAAATGATTGACGATATTGTTGCTTACAAAAGACAAGAAGATAAAGATTACAATATATCTATAGATGAAAATAACGATTGCTACGTTCGGACACTTTATCACTTGTACTTCAATTCGTTTTGGAAATGCGAGGAATTAAAATACTGTATATTGGAATGTGGATTAACATTTGAGTCATTCGCATTAGAATTATATACTATAGATAATCCGATACAAAATGGTATGGATTTACAAAAGGAATTGCTTTTTCACCTCATTGATGCTGCATCAATTAAATTATTTTTGTGTAATATTAAAGACAAAAATCTAAATAATATTTATGAGTATCTTGATTACAGATGCGAAACAAAAAAATATCGTATCATTAATCTTAAAAAAAAGTTGATTTAAAGAGGTAAAAAGTAAGTACCAAGGTTTAGTTGCTCGACGTTTCGTTGACTTAGCAATCGAAAAAAGATCGAAGCGAAGAAACGTTTTTCAAATTTTCTGTGCAAAGTTTTTTCGGCTTGCAACCTTAGTTTGGAAAAGTCGTACGACCACTTATAAACTTGTAACTTTATTTATATTTTAATTTTGGAAAAAATGATTTATTGGAATTTTTTTTTTGGGAAAAATATTTTTTGGGAAGAAATTCTATTGGGAATTACATTTTGGGAAAAATGAGCCCACACCAAAATCATATCGCATAAAATAATATCAACTATACTACAATAAATTTTTTAATTTTTAGTTTTCTGCATGTAAATTAATTAGGTATGATTAATTATAATCATAATTAATAATATCTAAATACATAGCTTCAAAATTTTTTCTTATAAAATTACAGCTTTGCTTCCGTAATTTAAATATATAATAAAATCAAACTAATTAATGATTTATAAATTTCATTTATAAATCATTAATAAAAATATGAAAAATCTACACGTCTATCAAACTTATACAATTAAAAAGGCAAATAAAAGGTCTTTTGAATAGACTAGCAGAAAGCAATATGTATAATATGTACATACATGTTTGCATATAGATAAATAAGTTTTTATAATATCAATAAATTAATTTTTACAAAAATTAATAAAAAATAATAAATACTTTTTATTGTCAGCTATCCTAGAAACATTTTTTAGTTTTTGTTTTGCTTTATAGCTTCATATAGGTACATATAATTAACTATATTTTCCTTACATCTACAAACAATTAATAAAAAAAGGATAAAACGTTATATCCACGCACTAAAGTGTAACAAATTCCATAAATAGGTATGTATTTTTTAAATATTTTTATTAATATTCTCTTTAAAATTTAATTATTAGATGATACATTTTGATTTTAGAACTTCTACATTACCGACTTAAATGATAACGTTTCCAAAACTTTTAAATGATTTCCGACGCTACTTATAATACGACGCTAAAATTTTGGCGTTCTCTCAGTTCAACGCAGTATACAGTTTCGTGATGGCAATTGTTGAGATTGAGACCAAAGAATTAAAACAGCATTGAACTGTTTCATTTGTATTTTTGAAATATTTCGCGTTTAAATAAGTATTTTTTTATTACAATCCTTCGTTCCGTGTATAGTAACTTTTCAATAAAAAAATATTACAGTATATATAAATCATGGGTGGAAAGTTGAGTAACATTCGAAATGTAGCAAGAATAGAAAAGCCTGCAGTATATAAATTGTGGACTGGCTCAATAATTGATAATCATCAAACCCACAAAATTATCAATAATAAAAGTGCAAAATTAATCAAAGGCTGGATCTAATAAAACCTACCGCAATTAATACACGAAATGTAATATTTTTTCTTGCTTTCTTTCTATTTCTACTCACTTTGAATTTTCTTATTTGCAAAATTTTATTTTTTCAGATTACCGTTCATCAAACCGAAAACGAAGAAACATTAATGAAGGCATCCGAAAATGAGATGACGAGAGAATTCGAGGAAGGAAATGTAAATGTAAATAAAAGTATAAAATACCTCTGTATTTGATTGTTTGTTCAAACAGTTGGTTATTATATAATTTTCATTGTTTTTGTTTCTTATGCAGTATTTATATTTTATAAAAATATTGATTAATTTATTATTTCAACAGGTGCGGCTCATTATAGATTTTTTGTGTGCACTACAACGGGAGTACAACCGGCAGTATATAAAGTCTTCGTTTGACGAGTTTGCAGCTTTTTTACCAGAAAAGTCAAAAAAAGAAATGATTGACGATATTGTTGCTTACAAAAGACAAGAAGATAGAGATTACAATATATCTATAGATGAAAGTAACGATTACTATGTTCGAATACTTTATCACTTGTACTTTAATTCGTTTTGGAAATGCGAGGAATTAAAATCCTGTATATTGGAAAATGGATTTTCATTTGAACCATTCGCATTAGAATTATCTACAAATAAACATATGAAAGTAGATGATGATGATAAATCAGATCAAAGGGTATTGAGATGTGTACTCATTGACGCAATAAGCATTAAATTACTTATGTGTGGTATTAAAGGAAAAAATTTGGATAATACCATGCAGTATCTTGATATACTTTACAAAAAAAATCAAAATTTTATGAACGAAATCAGAGCAGTAGAAGGTTTGTAAGTAGTTGCACAAAATTTCGTTGATTTGACAATAATTGATAAAAGAGCGACGCGGAGATGCGTTAGAGAGTTTCTCAAATTTTTTCTGCAAAGTTTTTATGTTTGCAATATTAGCCTATAGAGAAGTAAACTAATTAGTAATTACCTATAAGATTGTACTTATTTTTTGTATCTTCCAATGAAATTCAATGAACATATTTACAAATATGAAAGGCTAGGAAAATCTGCAATTATTTTGTATTTTTTTTTTTTTTTAATTTATGTGTATTAAATAATTATTCATATTTTTATAAGAATGTGTCAACATTTGTGAAATGAAATAGAAAAACATAATGTAATTATATGGTACATAATAATATTAACTGCTATAATAAATTTTTTAATTTTTAGTTTTCTACATGTACAATATAATTAGTTACAGCTTAACATATGTATAATTAATTATAATTTATCTATACAATTACACAATTTTTTTCTTATAAATATATAACATTGCTTGTATAAATTGA
>JAPYZE010002627.1:0-21519 GCA_030522805.1 Leptomastidea abnormis
ATATATATATATATATATATATATATATATATTAAAGAATAAGATAATGAGATTTTTTTGTTACTTTATACTCAAAAATATAATAAGAGAGAAGGAAGAAGAAGAAGAAGAAGAAGAAGAAGAAGAAAATGAAGAAGAGAGGCTTTGTGTATAAGAGATAGGCACACTGGGAGGCACATCCGCTACTGTAGTAAAGAGCCCGTGTGTCTGAAAATTTGTTTAGAAGTTGGGAGAGTAGTAACGTAATTGAAATTGATGCGGTGGTAGGGGGTTAGGAAGGAGGGGGTGGGGTGAAGGAGGGGGGGGGGGTTGAAACATCTCTTGCGCGTGGAAGGTGGGTGGCCCGGAAAATTAGGGACTTAATTTTGATGAATTCCCTCTGCGCTACCAAAGCTCTCTCTCTCTCTCTCTCTCTCTCTTACTCTCTCTTTTATACACGCAATGTGTATGTATATATTCGCTTCTCTTACTCTAACCATCATCTACTATATACTATAGCTACGCTTGAAGAAATTATGGATGTGCATATTGGATCGTTTTCTCGTTGGCTTTATATTATACGGGGGGGTAGTGTATCTGTTATAATATATGCGTATGTGTAAGTTTTGTAAACTGATTTTATAACTAATTATGGCGTTCGCTTTTGTATTGCTAATTTTTTTGATGGTCTGTATTAGGTACGTTCGTTACTGTTCTCGTATTTATTACCTTTAAAAAAATTTAATTTTTGAACGTTTTATGTTGTTGTTGTTATTATAGTTTGTTAGGTTTCATGTGTATAGAATAGAGTTCAGTTAACGAGATATCATCTTTCATACTATTAGATAACATTTCATTATACTACACGTGATCCCTCTCTCTCTCTTCCACTTTATCATTATTACATTGGATCTGTTAATTTCCTAGACGTTATACTCGATGCATATATGGAATCCTTGATTCCCGGACACAACGTGTGTGTGTATGCAATGACGTGATTTGTAACGGATACCTCCAATATCATAGTATATATACCATACGTATACGTAGACGTGTAAATCTATCTTTATCAATGATGTAATTAAAGCAATAATTTTTATTTCAAATGAACTTGTTAGTCATTATTTTCTACTTTACAATTTTTTAATTCGACTTTATATATCTTGCCAGAATAATCAAATTCCAATAAAAAAAAAAAAAATTAATTCACCAACCATCCCCGACAAACACAATTATTTTTATTTTTTTCGTCAATCAAAAAAATATAATAATAATAATAATCAAGTATGGGGGAAATGGAAATGTGCTTTCACATGCGCACCAAAGCAACATCCATCAAGGGCGCACTTGACACTCCATGCGATTAGATTATTTCAGTTCAATCTAACTGGTCAGTCAAGAGAGGGATGAAGGTAAAATACATACATATACACATCTATACAGGTATATATTATACGTAACTTCCGAGTTACCATCATCAAGGTCTAACAAATCGTTAATTGCCTAAGTGTACGTAAACTAATCTACTTAATACGCGAACTCGCGCGCTACTATACTATAGCACCACCGATACTATCAGTTGATATAAAGGTGAGTTAAAGGGGATTGAGAGAAAGAGAGAGAGAAAGAGAGAGAAAGGGGGGGAGGGAAGTCCAGTCGGCCAAAAGATCAGATAGCATGCATTACACGCTACACCAGTCGGATATATCCGACGGAATATAGCGCGTTGAATGGATGCAACGCCGCAAGCTCTATACTACTCACACGTATACCTACGTACTCTACGTACATATAGGATATATGTAACCTCGCGACTCTCACCCTCTCTTATTCGCCACATTATACGCTGTGTATATTCCTCTATATACATACAAGAAGCCCCGAAGGCCTCTAATCCAATGCCTTAAAACTTGAAAGCCTTATTGCGTGTGGACCACCACGAGAGTCAACCCCTTATGCTCAATTTCGCGGTGTAGGTGCGTATATGTGGGAAATAGCCCTTCACAGTAGCAGCAGCAGCAGCTACCAGCATCAGACCCTCTAGACTGTATATCGCGTGTCCAATCCTAGCAAAAGCGGTCATTCCAAGCGCGCCAAGCTTTCTCTCTCTCTCTCTCTCTCTCTCTCTTGTGAACGCAAGCTCTCTCTCGAGATAATGACGTTTCGAACGAGCTTTCTCCTCATCCACCTGATTCTCTCCTCCTTTTCTATACCTGTACATTGGCACGCGGCATCGCCTGTATCGATACCCATGCGCGAACCGCCTGTTGTACACAAGACTATGTAGGTACTTCTCTATACCAAGAGGAAGAGAAGCGATTCGAAGGCCGGGTATTTCATTTGCCAAGCCTCTCCACCTTCACCTCTTACACGGTAGCCTATATACCACAAACATACACAGCATCGAATCCACCGCAATTGCGGCCCTTTGGAACGCTTCTCTCGTTGTAAGCTATCACGAAAGCTCTATATAATGAAAGCTCTCTCTCTCTCTCCTTCTCTCTTTCTTGCTGAGCTTGCACGCGTTATACAACCGAAGCGCAAACAGCATTGAGTCACGAGAGAGAAAGAGACCAGCTACAATCATCACCACAAGTAACCATCGACTCTGTACTGATTATTCTCCTCGACTTATTTGAAGACGCGCAAATTACGCGATTCAAGATTCGAGTTGTGGTTATATACATGCACGAGACTACCCTTTCTCCTTTCTCAGAGTGCTTCAACATATATACCCTTTCTTCTCTATCCTGTTTTTAATGATTTGATTTCTGATTTCTCTATGTATGTGTGTGTGTGTGTGTGTGTGTGTGTGTGTGTGTGTGTGTGTGTGTGTGTGTGTGTGTGTGTGTGTGTGTGTGTGTGTGTGTGTGTGTGTGTGTGTGTGTGTGTGTGTGTGTGTGTGTGTGTGTTGTGGTTTGGTTTGCAATTCGAGATTTTGGTGTAGTAACTGATACTCGCGATGATGTTCTATTGAAATTTTCAGTGATACTCGATGTTAATTAGTTGAAATCCTTTGAAATTTCGCAAGCTTTTATTCACAATATGTATGTTTATTTGATTTCTTATCTGTACACACATACCATTAATTAATTAATTAATTAGTAAAATGATATGTATTAAAAACTTTTCGGTTATTTGAAAAATAATCCTTATTATAAAGAAAATGAGATAAAATTAATTTGATTATAAGCAATATTCGATATTAAATAAAATATCAAATAAGCTTGAAAACAATTTATTATCAACTCGGCTATATCAAGCTCTCTGATTGGAAGAAAACGAAACATCAAGATTGCATTTGGTACAGCATAAACTCTCCCACAAGCAGCAGCAGCAGAGAGAGAGAGAGAGAGTCTTGAACTCTAAAATTCGAACTTGAACGTCAAGCAGAGAGGCCAAGAAGACGTCATAGGTGAGAAACTGTGAACGGCTATGAAGGCAACTTGTCGTTTCGCTGGTACGTTGCTACGCTTGGAAAGTTTCGAATTGACCACTTCCGTTTGACGAAGTTTCCTTTTCTCTCTCTCTCTCTCTCTCTCTTTATCAATCCTTATCAACATTTATCTCACTTGGTCTTTACTTGACTATGGCATTTACTTTATCTGATTCCTTTTTCATGATGCTGAATTAATGTAGGGTTTACAGTGTTTTCATGAATTTACAGAAATTTGGTTGAGAGATGAAATACGCTTTCATCAGTAAATGATCTTTCTCTCTCTGTCTCACTCTTTTGAGTTAATTAATTACTTTGGTATAGCTGTGCAGTTGGCTAAAAATATATGATTCACTTTGGTAATTTAAACTGATCTTGTCGTGTTTCAATCAAGTTTATATTAACTTTTAGTTTTAAAGTTGTTTAAAGTTTTAAGTATTGAAAAGTTGAACTGAATTTAATTAAAAATCACTGGTAATAACAGAATGTATACCTACATAAAATAATTTTAAAATTAATAATTTTTAATAAAAAAATTTTTTTACTATAAATATTTATTATTATACCTTATATTATTAAAAGTTTTTTTAAAACCATTTATTCGATCTCTCATTTCAAGAAGTGAGATCAATCGTGATTCCTATTTCAACAAAGATGATTACATTCGTGTTTCGAATAATCGAAATTTTCGTATCCTTATATACTATAAGATTTGAATCATCTTGGAAATATCCATTAAATTATTCTAAGATCGAGAAATACTTAAAAAAAAAAAAAAAACTATAAAAAATCATTTTTAATTCATCTCACTCTTGTAGTTTGCATAATTAAAATAAAAAAAAAGAAAGAAAAAAACCTTCATCATAAAATAATTTCCCAACATTCTTTCATCTCCAATAAACCTTTTTTTTTTCAATTTTAATCGTCAGCTCTCCCATCCAACCATCGCGCGAAAAGATAATTCAGCTAATTACACAGAAGCAGCAAGACAATCGCTGGCTGGTAGATGAAAAGGTATAGAGAGAGAGAGAGAGAGAGAGAGAGAGAGAGAGAGAGAGAGAGAGAGAAAGCGCAGACACACAAAACCATCGTCGTAGTCGTTGTCGTCGTTGGAGGAGGGAAGGAAGGGATTGTAGAGGAGTTTCACGCGCGTGAAAGCCGGTGCGAGGAGTAGAGGAAGAGAAAGAGAGATCGCTCACTCTGGGCCGGTGCGCAGTAGTAGTAGTAGTAGTAGTAGCACGCCCCACAGCTTGCCTCCAGTTGGATCGATGCAGCAGCAGCAGCAGTAGCGCCGTCAGCAGCGCAACCTCGCTCTTCATGGTAACGGTGTAGAGAGTCAAGGCAGGGATGTAAGAGAAGAAGGAGGAGTAGGAGGAAGGTCGTGAAAACGGAGAAACGGGCAGCAGCAGCAATAGCGCAGACTACGATGTGCGCGAGCCACTCGAGACTCCCCCAGCATCGTCTTTGTGTCCATCGTCGTCGTGGCGTCGAGGCTGCTGTTGCTGTAGCCTGCTCTGCATTCCTAGCGCTGCAGCGGCTTGAATGCGGCTGCAAGCTCCTTTTCTCCCCTTTCCCATATCAAGCGCCACTGGCTAGACTCATACCTATATGTATGCGCAAGTTGAGGTGTGAGAATTCGTGGATGCCGGTTGACGTGCTCAGCTGGTTTCCCGGGAATCACCTCATTATGATTGTGATGTGGTTGCTGAAATGTATGGCTACGCTGAGATTTTATTTATATGATGTGTATTTGAGATGTGTGGATGTAGGTATATTTTTTTTTCTTTAATTAAAGTAATGATAATATTGAAATGTGGTTTTGCTGTTACAATTAAATATTATTAAATTGATAAGAAATTATTTTATACAAACAAACGAAAAAGTTGAAAAATGCATTGACAAATAAAAAATGTTTTGATTATATATTTTAACGATCGTTACAGTTCACAATGTTTCAATATAATCTTGAAAGCTCGATCATTACGAACATAGAGCTTTTAAAATTATCGATAAAGGAAGCGCGCAATCTACGAGTTAAAAAAAAAATAAACCATTGCATTCTATAGGAATGAGAATTCGTTTGGTAGTAAAAAATAAAAAAGAAGAAAAAAAATGATGTCAAGGGTCACGAGAGTCCAGTATACGAAATGCCATTTTTTTTTATTTCCATCCAATTTTGCCGACTGTACCTTGTACACTTTCTACTTCAGTTAGTAATCAGGTCAAGCGTGCGCGAACGACGAATACTAGTATATATATACCATAAGTCAGCGTGCAAATTTTCATACGTTGAAATAGTGAGTTATTACGACTTTTGTGTTACAAAATTGATCTCGTTATTGAAAAGATGCCCCTTATATCCCCTGAAGCTTTTTCAAGTATTCAATTAATTTTATAAATTGAAATATTTCCATAAAGAATATAATTCAATAAAAACAAACATTTCAATATTCTTAATTTATACTTAATTCCATCATCAACATAAACCAAAATAGTAATACCATCACATAAATATTTTTTCCCAAGCACAGTAAATTTAACGATAATTCATTGGTCATTACAATTGGACATAAGCATCCGATTCTTCATTCCATATAACGAATAATTTATGTGATCGGTAAGTGCAGCTTCACGTCGTCTTTTCTCAATTCCCTCTCTGAAATAAAAAAAAAAAAAAAAAAAAAAGAACGAACCATTGCCCATGGGGCAGCCATTCTTTTCGCTTAGCCAACCACTATATACCGTCGTCTTTTCTTCTGTCCCTCTTTCCTTCTCCGATACATTCATTACCGGATAATGCGCTTTCCAATACGCGTGCGTCTTCGGTTGTCACAAGAAAAGAAAGAGAAAGAGAGATAATAATATCTAGGGTTTCTATTACGACATCGTTGTTGTTACTAAATGTGTCCTATCAATCTTTGCGGTGTAGAAAAAGGTCTAAAAAAAGAGAAAGAATAAGAAGAAGAAGAAGGAGGAGGAGGAGAATGAGGAGTTGAAGAAGAGTTGGTATATATATATATGAATCGAGTGGTACCATGGTGGTGGTTTACGCGTTAAAGAGTTGCGGACACTTTAACGGCTAATATCGTTGCCGGTTTGGCTAATTAAGTTGAACTTTGCGCGCGTGGCTACGTTCAAACGCGCTCGTCGTGTATACTCGCGTCGCGTTTTCTCTCTTTCTCCCTCTCTCTTTCTCTCTCTTCCACTCTTACTCAGTCACTCACTCTGCCAAACTCTCCGTAAATTCATTTGCGGCGCGTAACTTTAATTGAATCGCTTAGACGCTGCTCTACGGGAAATTATTTGGAAATTAAAAGCCTACATCGACACATGTGTGTGTATGTGTGTATGTGGATTGTTATATAGTGTGGTTGTTATGTATTTTATAATGGGAAGTTCGATTAGTTTTTTTTTTTATTTGCTTTTTTTTAAGAGAGCTGGTAGTTTTAGAAGTTGGTTTTGAAAAGATTTAGGTGCTATTTGTTGGAGTGTTCGGCGTTGTTCAATTATTTTTTTATTTTTTTATTTTTTTTCGATTCTGTGTTTGATTTGTAAAAGAAAATATTTTATTTTGTATGCGAAAAAAGGGATTTTGAAAAAAAAAATGTAATTTGATTTACACAATTGTTAAATGAAAAAGCTTGTTTGAAAGCTTTTTCAATTTTGAAAAAAAAAAAATAATTTAATTCCATGTATGGTTGTTATTAAAGCTTATAGGTATATTCTTTAAAAATATTTTCGACATCAATATTTTAATTTTTTTTTTTTATTGATAATTCACTTTTAAACATTCAATTAACACACAACCTATATTTTTTGTTCCAGGTAAAAGAAAATTGAATAATCACGCGGTTATCTCTCAAGCCACAATTTTTTTTTAACAAAAGTGAGTAATTACAAGTCTACCTATATACCACCATTCAATCAAAACCACAAATGTTAATCAATATACACAACAGATCTAAAGCGCATCGTTTACTCTTAACCAGCATAAAAAAAAAAAAAACTGATGTATATCATCAAGCAAAGCAAAACACCACAAAACGTGCCGTAATAATCTGTCAAGTTCGGCAGGAAGCTTAAATCCTTTTTTTTTTTCGTTATATACGCAACAAAAAATTCAGCTTTACCTACACTATACCCTCGCAAAAACTGCAAACGAAGTAGCGACGAAACAGCAAAAAAAAAAGAGTAATAAAAAAAAAGTCGCTGATTTTAAAATGTCAATGTCAGGCTTCCACTGCCCTCATAGCAGCATATAGCAGTGAATTGAAGGGAGGGATGAGGAGGAGTGAAGAAAAAGTGAGGAGGCGGAGAGTATGAACGGCCAGCCGAGAGCTTGCAAAAGAGAAGCACAGCAGCAGGAGCAGCAGCAGCAGCGCTCATTACGACGAAACGACAAACCATCAATCACCCCTTTAAATAACCGTCGTAAAAGTCGCGGAGGCAAGGCCCGTCAGTCAGCATTAATAACCGCGAAAAGTGTGGGGCATTATATATCGGAGTACTATACGCTGCCTATGCTCTTCTTCCATTGGACGTATATATGTATGTATATACGAAAGCTCCGTCTCTTTATATCTTTTTCTCTCCTTCTCTTCAACGCATGCCATTTACTTACTAACGAAACGCGCTAGAAAAAGAAAGAGAGAGAGATAAAGTTGCAGGATAAAGAGAGTCAGTGCTCGCTTCAAATAAGGGAAGTGGGCGGATAAGAGAAGGGTGGCTTGGGTTGTGGCCCATTGTGGAGGTCTTGACAGGTCTAACGAAGCCAAGCTTTCTCTCTCTCTCTCTCTCACTCTATCTGCCATTCCGTCAACGCGTTCGTTATACAGCCTGGCTGTATACATGCCAAATATGATGCGCACCGAGCTTGCGCGCATCTATCTTTATTCGTCTACCGTATCCTCTTTTTTTTGTGCTCGACGAGACACATTCTTTCCCTCTCTCTCTTTCTCTCTCTTTACTATATACTCAGTGCTCTATGGTTCACTATTTTTTTTTTCTTTTTTCATTCTACCCATCTTTCATTCCCCTTCAACGTAACGGCGCGTGGTGGCGAATAAAAAATAACGCTATTTTTTCGGTCACCTTTTTCTCTTTCTCTCACCCCTTTCTTCCCTTCTCTTTTTTTTCTCTACCTCTCTTACGCGTTTGTTTGGCTTATTTTTTTACGTTTCTCTATTATTCACATAACGTTGGAATAACATTTTCATCGTGTATAAATATACGCTTTTACATAAATATTTTTTCAAATTTTTTTACGATTTCTTGTTCTAAAATTCTGTTAATGAAAAAGATAAAAGAAATTAACGTTATTCAGTACACATATACTGACATAGTAATCATCAGTTCATATCGTCACGCCAGAGACATCTTCAGTACCATCCAGTCTCTACCATCCACTTCAATCGTCCTATAAACCATTCCCCTTCCTCCCAATCCTATTTTTTTCCTCTCTCTCTGTTCATCTTCCTTCCTTACAGAATACCATGCAGCAGCTGGATCCTCAATCTCGTAGTCTCAGCTTTAGAGTCTCAACGTCTCTCTTTACTCAGCTCTTGCATGTGTATGTGCTAGAAATGCATTGTCTAGTTGTACCCGCGCATTTAGAAACACACACACACACGCACACACACACAAATGCAGTGGCGCGTATACGGTAGAGAAGAGACACGTCTGTCATATGCAATAACGTAAGATAACGGATGGTTTATGTTGGCACGTTCTACGAGTTGCTGCTGCTGCTGTTGCCGCTATTCGACCGGTGACTATACCAGTATAGGTGTATGTGCTATAACTAACTACCATCTCTTATATCTTAGATTCTACTACTAGTGTCTACTTATATTATATATGCTGCACGCATACAATCAAAATCTTTTTGCCTTTTGCGATTTGCGTGTTATATTATGGAAGGTGGACTGAACAAGTTGGTAGACGAGCTTCTTGAGACTATGTATGTACTATGTATATGCAGTTGCGTGATGTGAGGTTGTTGGCTTTTGGAGGGTTGAAGGTGATTGGTAAACATGATCGTAAATTTTATTTCAAGTTTGATGGTCATTGATCTCTGTGTGTTGTTAATTGTTGTTACGCTGTTTGGAAGTACTGAATGATTCTGGAATGAATGCTTGAAGAAAGGATCTTGGTGAGAAACTTTGATGGGTATTTTTTATTTTTTTTTAATAAGTTGTGACTAATCCATAACTATATGCTTATGTTTGAAAACTTATTAGATACTTGTTGATAAGATTAATGATTTGATATTAATAAATAAGAATTTAATTTTTAGAAAAAGTAAGTACTAAAAATGTTATCTGGTTTTGCTTCATTTTTGGTAATTAATATAATTATCTTCGTTAATACTTTATATTTAATAAAAATTAAATGGTCTGCATTTACTAAAAATACTTTAATAGCGTGAAAAATTTATATTAAATAATAGGTTGACTTCAAAGGGTTCGACTTTATTTAATATTGAAATTTACTCTGAAAATTTTTTTAATTATAAAAGCTTGACTTAAAAGTTAACGAAAAATTTGAAAAATGCATTTTCTTAAAAAAGTTTTATTAATTTGAAAAAAGATTGAACAGTTTTTAATATCCTTATAAACAATTCAACACTTAATTACACAGACAGACTTACTCTAAAATAAACTTTAATATAAAAAATTCGACATTATAAAAATATACTCCAAATATCAAATTCTCATAAAATTTAATGTTCATCAGACTTTCAACGAATAATAAAATTATCGACGAAATTCAATAAAAAACAGTCTATAAAAAGGCAAACAATATAAAAGAAAAAAAGAAATATAAAGTAAAAACAGTCTAGAAAAAATAAACCATCTCCCACAAGCATCAACACAATTAATTATCCTATTCCTCTCCAGTCAATACATTCGTAAATTTTGTCCTCTCGCTAAATACATCATGTCGATTCGTCTCTCATTCGTTAATCAATAAATTTGCATTTACCATTTTATTTCGATCTCTCAACGTTATATATATATATATATACGAAAGTACATTACCAGCTTTCCCGAGCATCGAAACCAATCATCACGTATTTTGAAAATTCCATATATCCACTTCTACACGTGCTTGTATTTCGGTAGTAGCTTGCAATAATATGCAATATGCCATCCAATCCCAATAGACCTTAACCAATATTGGTAGCCCATAGTGTGGAAAAGGTATAGGATGTATCCTAGAAATCCAACTTTGGACGCAACAACACTATAGCAGTCCACTATAAAAGAATAAGTAGTAGAGCCACGTGATTTACGCAGTAGTTTATACTCCTCCCCTTCTCTTAAAGATACATCCAACGCGTTATCTGTGCACTGCGTATATATAGGAAAGAAACGCCAGGAGCAGTTACGTAGCACGTCAATTCAAGAACACCACAAGTATTATACAGAGGGAGGGAAGGGGGAAGAAGAGGCAACTGTTCTCGAGAGTAGTCCTCTACTCGTACATATGGTCGACTGTTGTTGTTGTTGTTGTTGTAGGGAGTATAGCGGATGTACGGATAAGCGAGGATGCTACCATAAATTTTCCAAGTCACAACAAACGGTTCCTCTGCTCGAGAATCTACACAGAGCATCAGAGATATATAGATATGTATGTATGTATATAATACAATGTATATACACTCGCATATATATCTCACTTACTCATGATACCACGCATTTTCCAAACGGTTTGCCACCCAATCTCTCTCTCTCTTCCTCTCTCGCTGTGAGATCTGCCCAAAACAATGACGCTTATTTACGGGGTACATAACTGAGATTTCAAGGCTGTTTTGGTACAGATCCTAGCGTCATCATATGTATATGGAGAGAAACAGGAAAAGGTATATGAGAAACCAGGGGGATTGTAGGTATAGAGATTGAAAGGAGTCAAGTTTATCGCAGAGTGAGCTCATCTTCTGGGGATCTATCCAGATCCTTTCTCACTCCCCCCCCTCCCCCATATCTTTTCTTTTACTGTATACCCGCACCTACTCTTCTATAAGCTTCTCTTTCTCCCATAGCAATTACTTTGGCAATAGTTACACGTGGATGATGGGGTAGGTATACGTATACTAAGGTCGGAGATGACGTAGCTTTCTCTCTTGGCTGCCATTGTTCCAAGCTGGCGATTAGGTATGTTCCGGTCTTATCACACGCCCGAGGTGTTTCGGCCTGGTATCTATCTCCATCTCTCGTCCCTTCTCTCTATATATATATATATACATGTCCCTAGTTTCATTTTACATCAAACCTTTGGGCTGAGGATATTCCTGCTGCTGTACATGTATGTACTCGTCAGGTACTGTATAGAGCTTTCTATCTCTCTCTCTCTCTCTATCGTTTGTTCACGTTGCTGCGTATGTCTGTAAACAGAAGAAAGAAGAAAGGTGAGAGGGAGTAGTCTCGACGTTCGTGGTATTATTAAAAAGGGGTCATGCATACAATCTCATTTTAGGTGTCTTATTACTCAAAATTCTGTACAGGCCTTAATTATTTCTAATGGTACTGATTTTACATTAATTGCAATTCAAAGAGAGAATTAGGTATATGATTAATTCTTACATACGTATAAATTTTGTAAGATTTCCTCATTTATTCATGTAGATTCAAGAATAGAGTAGAGAGAGAGAAAGAGAATAATATAATATAATATATAGAAGACACGTTAGTACAATTGTTAGGAATATCTCTCGCGTCATTTGTTAATGGGTCCTCGAGGAGTACAATACGTGTAATCCGGCAGCAACGTCTAAGGCTCTCTCTCTCTCCTTCGCACCATTATATCGCTTGCCTGCCTTACTGCAAATCCTTTGACTGGCAAATGCAATGGCAAGTCTCCGAGAAGCTTAGACGTGCGCAAGGAGAGAAAGCTATAGAGTAAGATAGAGATAATAGATAGAGAGAGAGAGTGAATTCGCGATAGCACGTTTCTCTCTCTCCTATTGCAGAATAGAATCGCCGATGCAGCTTGCTTGGTTTCCTCTCGCTATGTGTATATATATACGACCTAAACCTCAGTTTCTCAGTTCCCCCCCCCCCCTTTCCCACCTAACTCTCCCTTTACACTCTATGGTACCACCACGACTCGATTCGTCTCTCTAATTCGGTAATTCGGGCTCTCGCCTAGGCAGAGGCCTTGCCTTGTGCCTTTAATGACGACGTCTCTAAGGAGGCGCACAATTGCAAATGGACCTTTTGCTCTGACTAATGGGTGTTAGTTAATTGAATTTCGGATAGGGAGAAGAGGGGGGGGGGGGGGTTCAAGTTTTAAATAGCCTGTGGTTACATGTGAGCCACTTGATGCGCTTTTTTTTTAAACTTTTAATCTATCTTTCTTTTATTTTCTCTCAATTACTTAGGTGTTGTGGTCTGACTAAACAATGACTGTTACTACTTGTAGCTAAATGTTTTCTTATTCGATTTTATACTTCTACATTGTTTGAAAATTAAAAATTAATTTTTATCTGAATAATTGATTATGTATTAAACATTATGATTTTTAAACAATATAATAAAAAGTAAAAAAAAAATTATCGTAATGGTAAAATTAAAAAAGCAATAAGTGATTAAAGGTGAGATGAAGAAAAGATTTGACTTGTTAGAATAGCACTAGAAAGTGTGATACTCAACGGCTGTAATTAAACGGTTTGCATTTTTTTTTACTTGCACACTGATGAGGGTTGCAATTTACTACCACTATAAATATTCATTTATTCTTTCGATTTCGTTCTTATGCTCGACTCCACTTTCGATTCTATCGACGACTGCACTAAGGACTATCTCTCTTTCGTGTCTCTTACTCACTGTCCAGCTCACCCTTCTCTCTCTCTCTCTCTCTCTCTCTTATCCTCAGAAGTAAAGAAAGTGGAAAGAGATGGAAAGAAAGAATTCGACGAATTGCCGATGAGGAAAAAGGATTGATTCGATTGTCCGAGGCAACCCACTGGAAAACGACTTATATGGATGCTCCTCGTGTGTGTATGTGCTCTATTTTGTCTCTTCTTCTTATTCTTGAACGCTACTTCAAAAACTAATTTGTCTCCATTCATCTTTATTCTCTACCAATATATAATTACGTTGCCTTTAAAACAATCGATAATGCACATTGTTTATTTTTTGTGAAAATTTATTGAAAATAGCTTGAAATTTTTAGTAAATATTTACTTTCGATAAAGTTTGAAAAATAATAATGAAAAAATAATATTATATTGAAAATGAAAAGTTGAAGGTAAAGATTATAAAAGAAGTTATTTTATGAAAAAAAATAATAATAAAAATGAATTAATAAACAATTACAGAACAAGTACAGAGTATACATAAGCTATATTGATCATAAAACATACATACACAATAATAATAATAATAAACAAAACCAATAAGAAACATTGAAAATTAAATTTATTCTGACTTTACTACGCTTCGAATACAATTCTATACGGTCGATTGAAACTGCTGCCAAGCCAAGAAGTGTGCTGCAGCATCTCAAAATTAACTTATAATTACAAATTTTACGCTGAATTGCAGTAAGTTACCAGAAATTCAATAAGCACTTATATATATCAAAACTAATTTAATCGTAAAATTTAAAATTTTATTTCATAACAATAATATTGGCAACTCAATTAATGTCTAATAATTAAAACGGTAATATTATTTACTAGTTTATAATCACTAATCTTCGTTTATTATTTCATTGAAAGCCCGTAACTAAACTTAATTTAAAAATTAACAGTATCAAAACTTACAAAGTTTCACGTCGTTGAAATGAGCTTTATAAAATTTTCTCTTTTACTAATTAAAAACAAGCTTACTTTTGCTATGAATATATATTTCTTGTAGGTTACTTTAAAATAAAACTCAAAATTTTATTAAATTACAATAATATAATTTATTGATCTTAAAATAATTTCAAATATTTTTAGTTTTATCTAACAGCTATTATTATTTCTTAATTTAACAACTATAAAAAAATAAAAATTCTTATTCAAACAAATAATTGTAACAATTTTCTATCCAGCCCGCTTGCAAGTTGCACAAAATTCAAGCTCGTACCAAAAACTTGACAGCTGTTGGTAGAAATCGATTTCTCATCGCCCGCAATTCTCTCTCTCTCTCTCTTTCTCTCTCTCTCTTATAGGTACCTATAGCCTCCTCCCACCAGCTTTCGTTCAAGCATCGAAGTATAATGAACGAACTCGCGGAAGCAATTATTCGCACGCGCATGCGCCCTCTTTCTCTATTCACAATTCACGTTTCTCAACATACATACATACATACATACATACATACATACATACATACATACATATAAACGTTAGTAGCAGTAGGCAACACAGGGCAAGCATAAAAGCTCCCCCGAGCTCGTACTAAAATTATAATTGCGATAAACACACAGGAGCGACGTACCGGCAACGGCGGCGTCGCAGTAGCCCGCGAATTTACACCCGATCGTAAACGCACCTTCGAGAGCCGATGGTTCCAGCCAACTTCCGTCCTTTTCAACCTCCCCTCACTCCTTTCTACTCACGCGTATATACATATATATATATATATATATATATATATATATATATATATATATATATATAAATTGAGCGTTCGCGTGAATTTTCCCTCCGATATATACTCGTTTTGTCCTCGCTCTCGCTGTTGCTTGCTACCAATATATACCTTACACTCTCTTTCTCTCTACGTGCCTATACTATATACCACTACCACTACCACCTCTACCATCACCACATCACCACGATGATCGCTCGTGTCCTTACGGCCTCGTTCCCGTCGTTAAAACTGTCGTTTCCGCAACAGCGAAGCTGCTGCTGATGCTTTTGCACACACACATCCACCCACCACAACGCGATTTTGCGATCCTCTTCCACTCTGCACTTGACTGTACATCCCATCATACCGCAACTCTTCGCCTATATATTCAGCTTTATTCTCCTCGTTTCGCTACAGAGATGATCTGAAATTTCTTCTTTTTTTTTCTTTCTTTCTTTTTTTTACAACCCAATTCGACCTGTTCATCTCGTCAACTCTCGAGTAGTAGCCCTTGTCTTTCTCTCTCTCTATTATATCCCTGGAACTTCTTTGAGTACACCCTTGAACAAAACATAGCCTTCATCAAAGTGGTTTTTATTTTTATTTTATACCAACCTCTCTCAATGATTCTATAGTATCCCACAAAAAATTTACCCATTCTATTTTTTACTAAATAATAAAAATCTCACAGTAATCAATCACTATTCATAATAAAAATTACACATACAAAAAAAAAATTATTTAGCAATGAGCCTTAAATAGTACAGCATATAATCATATCACTATCCCAATCCAACCTATATCGCCAACAAGCCACCAAGCCTGCCAATTTTACGAGCACCCGTTAACGCAGTGCGTCATCGTAAAGCGTACCCCCTCCCCCTCTCTCTCTCTCTCTTTCTGCCCATAAGCGACACGTACGTATATCTGCGGGGCTATGCTGGAATGATGAGACGAGCGAAGGTGGTGTATACGAGAGGAGAAGGAGGAGGTATAGAACGCGCTGTGCATATTGTCGAAGCGATGCTGTAGAGAAAGGTGGAGGAGGAGGAGGGGGTATATGGGTATATGTGCGTCTCTATGAGAGATTACGCTCGCTAATTAGTTTATCCGGGCGCGATTCACAGGGCTAGCAATTGCTCGGGATTGCATGCGCATTAATCACAGGGTAAGAGAGAGATAGAGATAAAGATAGAGGGAACGATCGGCCAATTAGCCTTTTACGTTTGTGATTCGGCTGCGTATGCTGGCGACGATATGTGCATATGAAAAGAGATGGTTCTCTATATGTATATAGCGCTTTTGGATTCTATGTGTGTGTATGTGTGTGTGGATATGATGAGTAGTTATGTGAGTATTTTTCAATTTTTTTTGTTTCTTGCTTGCTATATTTAATGATGCCTTGAAAGTTTTTTTGTACTTTAGAAAAAGTTTCATTAAAATTTATTAAGACTTTATTCTTTAAGGTGTACTAATAAAGAATTTAATAGTTGACTGAGTGTTCTGTCGTATAAAGTTTATATATTTCCATAACTAATGCATTTTCTTAAAAGTCAAATTACGAGAAATATGCATTACCATAAGATTTTAATGCGATATTTCATTATATACTTTATTCATGCATTATAATTCTTATTAAAAATTTAAAAGTTTTATCGAATATTGTTAAGTAATAATAGTCATTAAATATTATATAGGTATAGATAGGTGTTATAAAGCACACCTGGTAAAAATCGTTAAAAAATTAATCTCATTCAAAGTAATTGTTTAATAATAAAAAAAAGAAATGAAAATTATTACATATTTGGATATTAAACATTCGATTAAATGATTTCCGAAAATTCACGTTTTCATTTGCATCAGCTTTTACTCTCTTACTCTCTCTCTCTCTCTCTCTTTCTCTCTCTATCGATGAAGCTAGAAGAAAAATGAGATTACTATGAGGCGAACTAATCGAATTGTTAATTATACCGAGCATTTGTAAGCGTACGGATTTACTGAATATATATACCAAGAGTGAGAGAGAGAGAGAGAGAGAGAGAGAGAGAGAGAGACTCAAGCCCATGAGTCTCGTAAATTGACATTGAATAATTGATTATGCTGCATTTTCGAGCTAATGACGTTGCTTTTACCTCGTTTCTAAACAGGGGGGGGGGGAAGGATTGGCAAAAGTACATATTTTAACGACATATTTTTATTACGTATACGTATACACATACATACACAGATTAATTAAGCGATTGCTTCAAAATCTCATTTGATTGAATTATAACCTTTGTTAAATTAGACTACAATAAATGTTAATTAGTAGAGCTTTAAAGTAGAGCTTTAATAAAATTAGTTACTAAATCTGAAAAAAAAAGAAAAGAATAAAAGATAGTAAACTCGTGAATTGAAAAGAAAGACTATTAAAAAAAAAAAGTACGTGGAAAAAACTTTGGAGTCAGAACAATAAAAAAAGAAAAGAAAAGAAAAAAAAGTAAGTTTACTCGATAAAGTAATCCACCATGATCAAACAATTAAAAGCCGTATAGATACATTTGCTAAGCTGGTATTTTCTTTTTACAAAGATTATATACAATCATGGAAGATACGTAGGAAGTGAACCATATATTATACGTAAGCTTGCAAACAACTATACCATGATTAGCCGAAAGCCGTCAACATTATCCCGCGAGTGAATATTTGCGCAGGATTGCGAATGGGAAGTTGTTGGGAAAGAGCTAAAGTGAGATAGATAGATAGATAGATAGATAGATAGATAGAGAAAGAGACTCGGTGAAATCTCGCAAATGGAGACGGTCGATCAATTATCAATTACCGCAATATCGCGAGAGAGAGAGAGAGAGAGAGAGAGAGAGAGTGAGAGAGACTTGCGAAGCTTTAAGCCGCGAATGAGAGGAAGGGAGGAGAGTAGGAGTGAGCTTGCAAGCTCATGGTAATTCGATTTTCCGACGAGGCAGGACATGCAAACGCAATTGCCCTCTCGTTTTCTCTACCACACACGTGCGCGAACTTTACTCGTCTCTCGTCTACGAGACACGTTCGTGTAGAGATGGATGGAGAAGGGAAATAAGGGGGGGGGGGGGGGGGGGAGAGTATGAGTTGTAATTTGCGCGATCATTAAATCGCGTACAGGATTTAGCATGCGCTATTCGCTAACTGTTTGCAAAGTCTGTGATTCCCCCCCCTGCGTTATTTTTTTTGGTATATCGTGGGTAAGGGAGAGCTTGAGATTGGTATTTTTTTAGGAAGAGGTTGGGCTATGGTAGGGGATCAGAATTTTGATAGAAAACTTGCGGAAGTGGATAATGAAAAAGGTTTTGGGGTATTGAGTTGTGAGGGAAAAAAATGTTTACGAGGGTGGATTTGAAGGGCGAGCTTTTGAAATTAACGATTTTGGAGAAAGTCGAGCACCAGCACTGGTTTTTGCTATAATATAGTCTAATGGAATTTTAACGAGCTGATTATATTGTTTTTTTTTTGGATTTTAATTTTAATTTTTGGAATTACAAAGTTTTCTTTGGTACAATAGAAGTTTATTACAGAAAAACCAACGTGAAAGTTTGCTGAATATGTTTATTTTATGATTTCCATCTACTACGCTAAATTAGTCGCTGAAAAATAATTAAAAGGGCTAGAGAATCTAGTATGCAAGAGTAAAGGGGGAGGGGGAATGCCATTGACAATAAAGGATTAAAAAGTCAGTCGCTCGAGCCTTTCCTCGTTCCACCTTATGCGCACTTAATTTGAACCTGCAATTATATGAGCAATAAAAGGGGGGGGGGTAAAAGCGAAATGACGCGGAGCGGATTTTGCGCTTGCGCGAGCTTACGCGTTTCCATTAATGTTTCTCTGCTTATTCAAATGTTACGATTCTCTGCACATTCGAGATTTCGGCTGGAGAGGATTATAGGAATTTTTTTTTCTTCTTTTTTACTTTCTAATTTTTTTTTTATTTCTATTAAGGTTTTTGATGGTGAAAATTATAAATATGACTTTGGAGTAATGAGTTGCTTCATCATTTTAATGAGATTTGAATAATTATTTTTTAGATTATTAAATAAATTAAAAGTTGTGGTTTCTATGATTTATGAATAAAAAAAAAACTTCCACCTCAAATTATTTTTAATTTAATAAAATAATTTTTTTTCAAACTTAAGTTGGTGTTATGATAATTAAAAATAAAAATACAGTCTTTAATAAAAATAAAAAGAAAAAAAAATGAAATAAAAAAAAGAAAATAAAAAATCAAGCTTTCTTTCTCTCTTAAAAGAAATCATCTCATGTTTATTTTTAATTAAACGGCTAGCACGTCTTGGTGTAGTCTCATGTCTCCTGGTGTAATCCCTTCGGGCAGCCTTTAGCGCGGACCGAGCATGTCACGCCTCTATCTCTCTCTCTCTCTCTCTCTCTCTCTCTCTTTCTCTCCGACCGACAGCCTCAGGCATATACACATGCAGCCGGATACGCGGGTTAATTCACGCTGGGAAGATAATAATGAAAAATAACACGGCATTTCACGCAATAACAATTTGCTTGGTCATCGGTAGACACTATCCTCTGGACCCATTACCCCTTTCCTACTTTAAGCTGAAAAAACAGAGACTATAAGAATGGTTTATACTGAAAAAGAATTGATGCTATGGGTATAGTGTTACTGCTGGTCGAGTGTAAAATGAAACTGAGATATCTTATTGATTTTGTTTGGGAAATTAACGTTAGATTGTGCTTATTTACATTTCACTTGATCAACTTGTCACTTGTATAATTTAACGTCACGTTCATCTATTTATATATATATATATATATATATATATATATATATATATATATATTCATTTAGGATTAATTAATTAATAAATCTGTTAAACTTCTTCAAAGATTCATATCGAAATTCATTATTTTCATATTGCTTTTACTTAACGTAGCAAAGTAAACTGTATACGAAACATTAAATTAAAGTTATTAATTAAAATACTCTGATAACATTTAATACAAATTTATGGATTTTCAAAAATCGATAATTTATATTAAATTTATTTATTATTTCATTCATACTCTTCTCTCAGCCATCAATTTTTTTTTTCTTTTTGTTTTACAAGTAGAACCTAGAATATTGAAAAATCTACTAAGCCAAAATGATTAAAAGTAATAGACTAGTACATCGACCTTAAATAAGAAGAAGAAGAAAAAAAATATCCGAGTAAAAAGTGCTATGGATTGAGAGAGAAAGAGATAGAAGAACTGCTCACCTGGGGGAAAGGAGAAGGGAAGGAGGAGAAGGAGAAGGGGGTAAAGGCACGAGGGTAAAGAGAAACGTCCGATAATTACGTATGAGCAGCAAACCGTACGGGCCGGATAAAAGCTTCGTCGAGCTTTCCTTTTCATTTTGTAATTTTTTTTCCATCACCCTGATCTCTTTTTCTGTCTCTCTCTCTCTTTCTTTTTCTCTCTCAATACCGATGCTCTTCTCGCGCAGCACAACGCAAACGAAAGAACGAGCAAAACAAAACAAAACAAAAATAAAAAAACGACCGATACACAGTATACATATACACATACACACACTCGGCTCTTCTCGAGCAAAACAAGGTGAATAAGGGACGGCAAGTTGAATGAAAAGAGAAGCTGTAAACGTCAGGTGTAAGGGAGGAAGGTAGAAATATATAGTAAGCTGAAGAGGTGGGAAGCCGGGGAAAAACATCCATAATCTGTTCGTTTTAAAATTAATCCGCTTCGCGTGTCCGCCAGTATACCTACCACCGCTATACCTAGCCGTCGTTGCTGTTGTTGCTGCTGCTGCTGTGCTTTCTGTAGCGCAATCTTCCGCGCGACGAGTAGCCTGTATTATATATATATACGTCCGTGCTAGCCTTTTTTTCTCTCCCCCCTCTTCCGTCTTTTTTTTCCTACTAGTCTGGCTTTACTCACAACACTCCTCCCCCCATCTTCTTCTTTTTTTTTCTTTCTCTTTTTTTTCTCCCCCATCGCTGTGAGAGCTTAGAAAATTAGCTCCCCGACGCTGCCAAGGCTCTGGGTAGAGAGAGAAGTTTTTATTAGCGCGAGCGCAAGCGCTGATTAAAAGTTTATTATGCTGGTTAGCTTGAAGCTCAGAGAGAGGAAAGAGAGAGAAAGAGCAAAACGAAGATTGAAATTTTTAAGGTGCTGTTTTATTGGGAGAGAGGTCTTTTACTTTTGCCTTGTGAGGAGAAAGAAGGAGAAGAAGGAGGACTGCTGCGCTTGAGTGGGCGCTTTATTATTCATCTATGACTTGAAGTATTTTAGCAGTACTTTATTGAAACATGTTGTTGTTGATTATGCAAGTCTATTAATTATAAAACACAACGTTCTTTTCTCTCTTTTTTTCTCTATATATAATCTTTGCATTTTGAAGCTACTAAATAACAAATTATATTTATGAAAAATTTATATAATCGATTCTTAACCCATTAAGTCCCAAAAGGACATTTTTCGACCGCAGTTTTCAATGGTTGTAATTTCTAATAAAAAGGGTCGTAAAAAATTTCAAAAGTAGTG
>JAPYZE010002629.1:0-16635 GCA_030522805.1 Leptomastidea abnormis
TGCGGTGGTCTCTCTTTTCTTTCTCTCTCTCTCTTATAGTCTCTCTGATGTGCGATCTAATCCCCTTCTCCTTCTCATCATCTTCATCCCTTGCTCTTTGTTATATACATACAGAAAGTGGCTAGTGACTTTTCTCTCTATCGTATATGTATATAACGACATGCGCCTTAGCTACTGCTGCTGCTGTTACTCAGAAAATTTATCGATGGCCTGGACAGGCGCCAATCAACCCCTGCGGTATAACGACAAAGGCTAAGCTTTTTATCTTCTACTAGACCACTACTACTATCACCAGCAGCAGCAGCTTCTCAAGCAGAAGAAAAAGTTTTGGGATATCAGAGAGTCAAAGGGTGAGGGTAGAAACGCGGACTTTTTAAATTTTTTTTATTTTTTTTTTTGCTTTTGGACTAGTAGTGCATGTGAGTGAGAGAAAAAGAGTATTATAGAATGTGGCTGTGGGGCCAGTTTATGGAGGCTATGGAGAGTATAGTAGGCCACTTCGCGCGTGAATGGAGACTCGATTGCACGCCGCCGCTGCCTGCCACCGCATACGTCCTCGAATTTATGCGCTTTCTTTATACCAATGCTTTATTCTCTCTCTCTCTCTCTCTCTCTCTCTCTCTCTCTCTCGGCTTTTCACAAAGTTTTGTGTATTTTTCCATCTCCTCCCCCTTTTCCTTTTGACCATTGAGCCACAGACATATACGCATACCTACTAGTACTTTCTCGTTTTGGTCCTTCTACGCGTTCCCCCTTTTTTTTATTTATTCACTTTGACCAAACGTTTTTCCATCCTCTGGTTTGGCGCGAGTTTTTTCCCTTTTCTCCCTTCTCATTCTCTGCGTAGCCTGGAAAACTTTGGTGAATTTGGATGTTTTCTAGCCGAAAAGACTACGATCTGTCGAGCGCTAGAAAAGTGTTAGTGTTCTATATATACATGTACCCTTTTACGAGGACAAAGTGTAAGTATACATACGTCTCTCTTCTATAGTGGCTTTTGCCAGACTGAACGGGGGGACACACAGCAGAGCTTTATTTTTATGCGCGAATGAATTTTTTCGAAAGTTATCGATGTTTATGGTGCGCGCAGCTGCTGCTGCTGTTACTGCTACTTGCTTTGAAAAATCGATATTTGCAAGTCGACTAAGCGGCTCGTTGCTTGACAAATATTTTGTCATTATTTTTATATATATATTTTTTTTTTGTGTACATCAGTTGAAAAAAAATTATTTAACAAAAGTATATTATGCAATAATTTTATGCAAATTTTTCAAATTACGAGACTAATAAACGTTTTGTATTTTAATAATGATTGAAATAAGTTTTATGTATGCAAAATATATCCAATGTCTTTAGGTAATTGCGATCCCACACAATCTTATGAATTTCCAAGACTTTTTAAACGTCGACGTTTTAAAAAGAAAGTTTTAACAACAAAAAAAAAGGTAAGACTAAAATAAAATAAAAAGAAAGGAGAAGAAGAAAAAAAATTAAGACGTTAGACAACGCTTGAGTTGGTATAGTAACAATCGCAATACTTTTTCAATGAAAATCTCTCGAGCGACATTTAGCACCGGCGAAACATTTTCCGGATTGGAATCGATGAAAATTTTGCTAAAGCTTCGACCTCTTCTTTCCCCTCACCCCTCTCTTTTCTTCCTCTCCTGTGTCACTTTCCCGTTTTTCAAACTTTAATCCCGGCATGCCCAAACTTTGCGAACGTTTTTCTATACTAAGGGAATGCCGACAAATAAAAAGAGGGACCAAGATGGAGAAGAAAGAGAGAGAGAGATGCAGCAGATAAAAAAGAATAAAGAAAAAATAAAAAAAAAGGAGAGTGAGAGAGAGAGAAAGACAGAGGCCCATGAAAAACAGAAAAGCCAAGGCGCGTAGAGAAGAAGAAGCGATTCAAAGACGGCAACAAAAAAAAAAAAAAAGAACGTCTATAGTATACGAAAGGAAAGTTGCTTTGTTATATCGATCGAACTTGCAAGAGAGAGAGAAGCTACCCCTGGGGAGGAGGAAGAGTCCAGTGAACTACCTCCACTTCCCTTCTATATCGCGATCGAATACTTCTTTGCGTGCTCCAGCTGCGCGTTTCCTCTGCTGCTGATCTGTGTGGCAAAAAAAAGTGACTTCTCTTCTTCTTTACTCCTCCTTTTTACCCTTCCACTCTACTTGCTCGAGAGAAGATCCAACGAACGTCTCGGGCATCTCCTTCGTCTTATTCATCTATACCTTCTTTTTTTTCAGCTTTTTCGTTCCAGTTGCGTTGTACCTTGAAAGTATTTCGTGTATGCGTCTGAATACCACTTTTTCCTTTTGATAATTTAGTATTCAGATTTTTTGCAAAGGTGTATGACTTTTTAGATCATGTATGGAAAAAGAATTTTTTTTTGTTTATTTTTTTCTTTTTTAAAGAGTTTTTTTGTTTTTATTTTGTTTAATTTTTGGTAGGTATTAGTGATGTGTATCTTTAGATTTGGCGAACAGCTTACAGCCTCTTCTTCTTCTCTTTCTCTCTCTAGTGTCTTTTCTCTTGGATTTTTCGGATGGAAGCTGGGGCGCCGCTGGGATATCTATCGCCGAGGAATTTAGTTGTGTTGTCTTGCGAAACTGCGTTAGCGGAAGAAGTATAGCTTTGGAAGTGGCCTTTATCTACGAGACTCGTACTGAAAAAAAGTCGAAAAAAAAATAAAGAAAAAGAAGAATATATCCCTCCATCCACCTTCCCTCGATTCCCAAGAAGCAACTTTCCTAGCAAAAGCCGTTTCTTTTATTTGACGTATATACGAACGGGCTATTTTCCAGCCAGTAGAAAAAATAAGAAATTTATTTGAAACTTGCAGTAATTGCTTATAATATATTTTTCTTTTTTTTTATCTTTTAATTTTTTTTACTTTTATATTTTTAAATACGTGTTACATGAAATAAAATAAATCTTGTATTTTTATGAAACGAATCGATATAACTTTTATTTTTTATTCGTTTTTTTTTTTTTTTTTTATCCATTGTATTCACGGATATATCGACACGACGATTTCAAATATTCATGTAACGCCAAAAACGTTCGAAAGTGCAATATTCTTTTCCTCGCAAAATTCTTGAAAGTTTCATACGCTTGACTTCGCGCAAGCAAGCAAATACATATACACACGCATACACACACGCTTCAAAACTCATAAGGTTTAAACATTTTTTCGAAAAATATTGATATTAAAATTGGATTATTTTTATCTGTTTTATTTTTTTATTTTTTAAATATTAATATTGAGAGTAGCTTAACATCCATAACAACACAAATAAATAAAAGAGTTTAAGCTTCGGTCAATTATTTAATTCAATCTGAAACCAAAATGCAAATGCATTAGTCGTTACACAATCTATCCATTACCGTAAAGGTATAGAGTGAGAGAGAGACTATACACCCTCACAAAATTAAAATGACCAACCAAAAAAAAAAAACAAAAAAAACGGGTAGCCAACAAAATAATTCTCAATCATCGTTAGCAAAAGTCACTGCTGCAATTTCGACCGATAAAAATTCCCTCAACGTGGATCACGTTCTCTCTCTCTCTCTCTCTCTCTCTCTCTCTCTCTTCCACTCTTCCACTCTTCTCTTTCCCTTTCAGCTTTCAAACGTATACGTGACTCTATTGATGCGTCCGTCAGTCATGCAGTAGTAACAGCAAAAGCAACGTCTGATGGCTTGCATAATTTAAACAACAGCGGACCGTGACCTCTTTTTACCTCTCGTAACTACTTTTTTTTTCTTCTTTTTTTCTCTTTTTTTTTCTTTCTTTTTTTCTCCCCTCTCGACTGCAGTCATATATACTATGCTGCTCTTCCAGCAGGATACATACATATATATAGTACAGCGAAGGAGCGAAGCTCCCCCTTCTTTAATGCACGTAGCGTGTAATAATTTTTCGCGAAATGTGTCTTCGCTATAATATGGCGCTGGCCTTTCTCTCTTCCTACACACGAGCTTCGCACGTGCGATTACTCGTCGTAATTTCGGCCTCTTTAAGCCACTCTTCTCTCTACTATCCCTCTCTCCCCTTACCTCTTCTTCTATATCCATCTGCAGTATACACCACTAGCTATAGGGATGGGGGGGAGGGTAGCTATAATATACGTCTAATTGCGCGTGCGTGCGTGAATTGTGCGCTCGCTCCATTACAATTTGCGCGTTTTTAGCTTGTCTTAAATATTGCGCTCTGCTGAGGGTGTAAAAAATATAAAGCTGAATTTTTTTTTTCTTTTCTTTTTTAAAGCTGTTTATTGTTGTTATATTTTATGAGTAGGTGCATAATGCAGAATGATAATTGTTCTGTAAATATTTTTTATATAAACCGTAAAAAAAATGTATGATTTAGAAAAGTTTTTGAAATATTTTTAAATCGTGTAATTTATTTAAATTAACGAATCAACAATTTACCTCGCTCACGATTTTCCCGATAATTAAATTTAAATATTTGCCGAAAAGCTCGAAAGTAACATTTTTATATAATATATATATATATATATATATATATATATATATATATATAATCTGAATTTCAAATCGTTCTATTATACGTATATCTCATGATTCTCGATGCTTTTTGATATTAAAAATAATCGAATATTTACGAAATGCCATCGTTATACTGGTATTCAGCAATCATGATGATTTGCATCGTCGATGTACATACATAGATACCCATACATATCTAGTTCAATACAGTCCAAATACATTGTCGACATGCAGATTAAATGAACCTTTGAAATATAAATATAAATACCTGTGGTCTCCCCCCAAAAGCTCAGCATAATAATTGACCATCCCACCGATGATATTTGGCAAATTTCAAATATTATACGACTCGTACATCGCATATAAGCAAGTTGGAAATTTTTTTACACTAAGTGCCTTTTCACCAGACCACTGCCTGATGCAATTGCATTTACGAGCTTGGAACTGTATACACTATCTCTCTCTTTCTATTTCACTCTATCTTTCAAAAACATCGAGCCGAAGTTCACACGCGGCAAATTTCGGATTCGCGTCGGGAGTTCCGTTCCGCACTATAAAGCTCGGGAAAATGGAATTAGAAGTTTGTTGCGCGTTCACTATGTATGTGTGTGTGTATGTGAGAGAAGAGAAGAGGAAAGGAGAGTTAAAGGAGAGAGTCGCGTTCTGTATGTAAACTGCTGGGGTCCTATACCGCAAGTCGAAGGAGAAAGAGAGTTACAAATCATGCCGGCTAAAATCTCGATCTTTTTTTTTTTTACCTTTTTCCTATTGCTGCTGCTGCTGCTGTTGCCTCCCATCGATATATCGGTAATTCGTTTTCAAAAGTGAAAGCATACATAAAATATATGGATTACTAGTCGGAAAAGATTATACTGATTTTGCATATATATGTTGAAATTGAGCTTGTAAAATTCGATTTGGTAAATTTTGATAAAATCATGATTTATACCGTGTACTTTTGAAATTTATGAATTTATAAGTATGGCAATTGTTTGATGTTCTATTATACATATAATGTTGAGAGTTGAAAATTAAATTTTCAATTTGTTTAATTTTTAAGCTAAAAAGCGTAATAAAAAAAGTTAATGAATAAAAATTATACGAATATTAATTTATATTTTTTGCGGCGTCTGACTAGTCACATCTATTACTACTTAATCGTTAAAAGATTCATATCAAAATACATTTTCCAAAATAAATTTTTTTTTTTTGCAAACTCAATCGATTAACTTCAACTTAAAATTTCAAATACGAATAACCAAGAAATACTTCAATCTCACTTTTTACCCAAAACATATTTATTTTTTTTTTAAATCCAACTTACTTCCACTCCAAATCACACTCAAAGTCAGCACATTAATCAGAAAAGCAATGTAACTGGTTTTAAATCCATCTCTATAACCAAACTACATCCATAAACGTATCTATAGTATTACATAAAACCCAGCTAAAAACGAATATTCTCATTTACGCAAGATAAGCTCACAAAGGTCGATTTTCCCCCTTCGAGCTTGCATCACACCACGAATCTCTTCCATTAAAGCTGAATCCAAAAGCTGAAGCCTAAAATCCAGCTCTGTGAGAGGGTGAAAGAGAGAGAGAGAGAGAGAGAGAGAGAGAGAGAGAGAGAGAGAGAGCACGCGCGTCATTTAACAATCGCGACAAGCTGCGTCGCTTGGTGATTCTCTTACTCTTCTCTCTTCCACCAACTCGCTTACTCCCCCAGCCATCCATAGTGTGTAAAGTTACATACCTACATACATACATACATGTTGGTACAGTCAGGATATACCTCGCTTAATCTGCATTAACCGGACTGCTGATCACCTAGACTGCTGCGCCACTTCTCCTATATGTACATACTCATCGAGTTTGCGTATGTATGTATGTATGTATGTATACGCTAGTATAGTATAATGTATACGCTAGGGAAAGGATCGAAAATCAGGGATAGGATTTACCAAAGTGTGGGTAAAAGCAGGAGGAGGGATGTAGCGTATAATCCTACAGCAGTAGCAGTAGTAGTAGCAGTGGCGCTGGCTTTTCGCGTTACACCAAACCAATAGCGCAGCGCGTAAGTTAGCCACGTTCGTTAGAGGAGTAATAGCGCTTTACGTTGTGTGTTACTACAATGAAGTGAGAGGTAGGAGATGTAGAGAGAGAGAGAGAGAGAGAGAGAGAAAGGAGGGTTTATGTAGGTATAGATGTAAAGGTTGGAAGTTGCAAGTTTATGTACCTCCAGTGGGGAAAATTAAAGAAACTCTCTTTGCTTACGCTGGGATTTATTGTAAGTAAGGTATTGCGACAAGAGATTTTATTTGAGTCTTTATAGTTCAAAGATTTTCTTTTTTCTTTTTTTTTTTTTTTTTGAGCTTGGATTTCACTTTGCGTTAACAAAATCAGCGGTGAGTATTGCGAAGTGGTCGAGTTAAATTGATGATATTTACAACGAAGTGAAATTTAAGTGTAAAGGAGAAATAAAAGAATGTCTCAAAGTGTGACTTTGTACTTCGTGCATTTAATAAGCCATGTAATTTTACTTTCGAAGCGTGTAAAAAAAAACTTTCTTGGTGTTATTAATGTCGTGTATTTTTACGCGAGAAATCTTGGTGGAAAAAAATGAAATTATGCCGAATCGATGATTTTGCGGGCTTGCGTTATGTAAAGTTGAAAATTGTAATTTCGTTTGGACTTATCATTATTATTATTATTATTATCATTATTTTATTTTATGGTAAAAATGGAAAATGGAAATGTTTGAATATGGAAAAAGTTTATTGAATTTAGCTGATGAGATTACTCCAAGTCATAATTTACAGTTCAATTGTTAGTATATTTTAGGATAGAGCTTTCCTCTCAATCTTAACTTAGTGAATGATATAACATAGTGCTTTTCAAGCTCAAGGTAAATTTTGACTCCTAAGCAAATACGATAATGTAATCTACGCTCAAAATTCAAATCGTGAATTTCTACTCTCCTATACTATACTCAAGTTAAACTTCAAGTGTTCGATAGATTGATGCTATTAATGAAGACTTCATCGTGATACCGACAAATGAATTGCATTTCATATATAGCATAATATAAGAGGGTGCAGAGCAGAGAGAATGAAAACATATAAGATACTCTTCTCCGCAGATGATGGAAATCAAGTGCTGCTATCAAAATATTGACTTATACATTATATAATAATATATAAGGTTATATCAAAAACCAACATTTCATTTATCCTCATGAAAACTTATATCTTCTTTTCTCCCAAAGCATCACGGTCTAAAGCTCAAAATTAATCCAACTAAGCACAACAACACAATATATACATAAAAGCTTAGTAGGTATAGGTATATAGCACGATCACGCTAGCTTTGCAAATAAATACAAATAAGGAATAAATTGTTCGGTAAGGGTGTGTGAGTGCGTGATTCGCTATAGTGGTCCCGTCGAGCTGGATTCGAGGTGCTGCAGCAGTAGCAGCAGCTACGATCCTAGTTGAGCTTGCGCGAGGCCACAGAGTTAACGCGGCAAACAACACTGGCTTAGCGAGGTGCGCGCACCTATCGTCAAGAGTAGGGGAGAGGGAGAGAAAGAGGAGAGAAGCTATATAGAATGTGGGAAAAGGGGGGAGGGGAGGATTATCGGGGTTCCAGGTTTATGCTATCTACGAGCAGGCTATAATATCGACGAGCTTAAACGGCACACGATCTCGTCGCTAACGAGCTGCGCTCTCTCGCGCATTAGCGAATATCGTGCGTTATACTTTGAACTGTATATATGCTATGTATGGTGGATACGTGTGTGTAGGGAAGTTGCAATTCCAAAGAGCCATCCATAGATGAGAGAACGACGACGTCGATGTCTTGTCGTGCACGCGCGTGAGGATTATATATAACGAAGAAGAAGGCCATCAGCCACGCGCGCTCTCTTGGTAAGGGGTGGACTTGTTATACCAAAGTTTGATGGGCGAGGATGGTCTAGCGGATTTTGAAGACGGAACTGCGAGAAGCTATGGCTTACTAACGACGTGGTACTTTCGTGGTTTCACACTTGGTCATAGTTGGAACCGAGCTTGGACTTTATATACGTTGTTGGGAGGGAGGAGTGTGGGAATGAGCGTGTGAGATGTGTGAGACTTTGAAGTTGAAAAGTAATTTGTGAGAAGAATTGGGATTGAGAATGGTTATAGGAGTTTGTTGATTTTTAAAATTTAGAAAAGGAATTTTAATTAAAAGGCAATACTTTCATTTGTTTATTTATCATCTTTTTTTGTTTTTCTAGATAATAATGGTCTGCGTGTAACCTGAATTGGATAGCAAGTTGATAATTTTGCTTATGACATTTGTGCCTCGTGGAAAGGCCCTTCTAGTTTTCGCACTAGAACTCGTCACTGGAGTTGAGAGTTTCCAGAAGCTTGTAACTTGTACGTCCGACTGTTTATTTTGGTATAATGTTAATAGAATATAATGGGATGTTAAATGTTTGTTTAATACTTTTAATTGTATAATGAATAAATTTATAAATTAAAAGAACATTTTTTGTTTTGAAAAATTTTAAAAATAATAATAAATAAAAGTACATTTTAATTTATAAAAATTCTTTTTTCTTTTTAATTTTCTAATATTGATATTACAATAGATTATTTCACTGTTACATACGTGGATATTAAAAAATATAAGATCTTAAAATTTAATTTTATATTCAAATTCTATTCTTTGTTATTTTGCAATCTCAAAGAGAAAGCTTTGTAACGGTGAAAAATTTCGAATCGGTTTTTTTTTTTTTTGTTTTTTCGACGTTTTAAAGGTTCCTGAACTCAAAAAACGCATTTTTAGAAAAAGTCTCTATATATATGTGTGTGTCTGCTCGTGTGTCTGTGTCTGTAACGATTTTTTGTCGCGCGATAACTTTCGAAGGAATAAAGATATCGACTTCAAATTTTGCACACGTACTAATTATATGTTACTTAAGAATTGATTAAATTTTGGGAATGATCAGACCTTATCAAGGATATTTTTTTCATGAACTAAATATGTTTTTTACGTCAAAAAACTGAATATTCTAATTATTAAGATTAATTGTAGATGTTTAAAAATTTATTTTGTTTTTTTTTTTATAATTATTATGTAATTTATACTTTAGTATTGAACTTTATTTATTAAGAATATTAAACACCCTTATTTAAGTGATTTTTGAAAAAATTTCTATTTTTTAAGTTTCATATCGTTTTCATGGTTTTCTGGATCGCTCTTTATGAATATTACCTATATCAGAATTTTAAAAATTTCGTTGATTGGCACTTATTAAGAGTTTTTTCTATCAAAAAGTAACAATAATTTTCGATTAGTAGTTGTAAATATTATTAGTCGTTTCATTCCTACAACTTTGAGAAAGCATTCTGCTAATGCAGTTAGCAGCTGTTTTTTACAGTTTAAAAAGCATGAATTTTTAATTGCATTTGAAAATCTAAAAAATAAGCTTGAAACCAGTGTACATTATTTATTTTTATTTATTTTTTTTTTTTTTTTTTGTATTTTTTTCGAAAACAAACTTCTATATCGCTGAAAATTGCAGCTGTAACTACTATATTTCATATTTTACAGTAGAGTTTTTGGACCAAATTGAAAATAATATAAAAAATTTAGTAAAATATCGGTTACACAAAAATACTTTTAGATGTTTTTAAGCTGTTATAAAGTAAATAATCAAAGAGTAAATTTTGTAAGATTGCATTTGAGATATTGTATTGAATGGTACTGTGCTCATAAAATTTAAATAAACAAATTAATTAATAAAGAGCGAAAGCTTTTTATAAAATATCTGAAAAAGAGGCTATAGAATTAGCGCTACAAAAATGAAGAATAACATGAAATGAGTAGAGAATGTGAGATGAATGTGGTGTGAAAAATTAAAGCTCTGATTTATCGAAGATACGCAAAGAAATAAGCGACAGAGTGTCTTGAAAAAAGCTTAAAAAAAGATTGTGATGTACCTATACTAAAAAAAAAAAAAACCAAGCTGCAGCTTCATTTTGAAATTGGAATTGAATTTAGTCGAACATGTCTACGAGCTTTTCCTTTTAAATTCATCGCTATGGAGAAATGCGTACTATTTTTGGAGGAAGGACACATTCATATTTTCAAAAAAGAGAAGAAAAAAGACAAACAATTTTTTTCCCTGTTGGAAAACATATTTTTTCCATGGGGTAAGCCACCAGAACCACACGCGTGTACGTTAAAAAAGAAAAAAAAGAAACTATTTGCTAAAGGCGACCACGTTTGGAGGTTTTAAGGGATTACGTTTGGTGAGCAGAAATTAGATAAACATTGAAAAGCTTTTTTTAGTGATATTTCAAAAATATTGGTTTTGAGTATACGTTTTCATTTGAGTTTATATTTGAAAAAAATAATAATAAAATGCAATAAAATAAAAAAGTTTCAGTAAAAAGTAAAATTTTATTTGAACTGTCCGTAATATTAACAAGTTCAAAAAGGAAAATCAAAATATTTATTTTATATAAACGAAAAAAAAATTACTTTTCATTAAATTTTGATAAACATTTGTAATATTTTTGATTTACAGAACTGTCTGACTCGTGCACAAACAAAAATAAATCGTCAAAAGAAATAAAAAAAGAAAAAACAAACAAAAATAAATTTTTTATTTACATTTCCAAAATAAATCCTGGCAAAGTAAAACTAGACATTGTAATAAAAGTAATACAAGCTACTACTACTACACACACATACGTTTCTTCTCTTGACTCGTACATATCGCAAACATAAAAGTCATCCATCGGCCTGGACATTGATGTATCATGCATTACACACTTGCAACTTCACTTAATTATGAAATACGTTTCGCATGAAGACTGATTACCTGCTTTTAGCTAGCTATTTTACATTTTTCGTTTGATAGTAGATAAAAAATAAAAAAATAAAAATGAAGATAAAATAAAAATAAAAAAAAATAAAATAAAAGAGCTTGATTTATTATTCCGAGCACTTACAACATGAAATATAAAAAAAAAAAAAAAAAAATGGAATAGAAAAAGATTTATTCTCTTTGTCAATACAACGTTTTTAGGTCAAAAGTAAAGCGTCTTATCGGAAATCTCGGTAGAAACCTTATTAACATAGATATACGAGCTATAGCCAAAAGGTCTTGTTACATTTCTAAAAACGTAATTGGTTTTGTAATCGTATACACACGAACCTGTTACGCTTCAATTCCTTTTTTTTCCTACTCCACAAGGTATTACTAAATTCAGCATTGTGACAACTATATGAATTGTCCGCGTAATTCAAAGAGCAAAGCTCGTTCAATAGCATTTACCTTTTTGCTAACACTATTGCGTATATTCAATCGCAGGAAATTACCTGTAGCTGCAGCTTTATTAAATGAGCTGGACACGCACATAATTGTAGACAAAGCTAAATTGAACAAAAAAAAATGGAGCTTATATAAAGATGTATAAAACCGCATTCCAGAAAAGACGAATAGAACTTTGATCGGTACGTGTACACGATTTAAATTAAGAAGGCTATACAGTAGTATATTCATCTTTGCGTTCGTTTCTCTCTTCATTTTCTCATTGAAGCTACTACAGAGTATACCCAACGACAGCCACACGAGTTCGTTTATTTTCCAGTATACTCCTTTCAGTCTCTCTCTCTCTTTCTCTTTAAATTGATCCTTCATCAAAGACGTAATCGGCCACCATAACTATGGTCTGGACCTAGCAAGTACTCAAATGATTTTGTCTACAAGAGGTAGGTGTACATCAAACTCTTTGTGTTGTTATCCTTCCAAGCCATAAACGCCTATATAACGTATCCAAGCTTGCAATCGCTTTTCGCTCCTAGCTTAGCGATCAAACGAAGGGTAAGAACATCAAGAGAATTTCGATTTTCCTGCAAGCGACGTATGACGAGCTGTTATTGTTGTTGTTGTTGTTGTTGTTGTTGTTGTTGAAATCAATTATTGCTAAAAAGTGTTAAGGTAAACTTGGCTTTTTATTTTATAAATCTTAGTTTATACTAAATATGGTTGAAAAATTTTTTTAAGCTTATATTTTTGTGCTGAGAAAAGTTATTAAGTTCGGTTGAATATAATAATAATTTTGTTGATAAAAAATAATAATAATAATGGTAAATTAATAAAAGGTAAATAAAAACATGAAGAATTTAAACCTTCTAGGTTTAGTATAGATTATATGTAAGGATTATATAAATGAAAATGTTAAAAAATTACAATGCGTCTTTAAAAATGTCGGAAAATCTTGTACTTTTCCTTTTACAGATGGCAAAATGAAGACGACGATGATGTCGTGCGAGATTCAACAAAAGCACAGAAGATTTTTAGATGCACCGTTGGAAATAAAAGAGGTATATTCTTCGTCGTCCGCTAAATGTCCGCAAGTTAATTTGCGCGTAACCGAGGAAAAGGAGGAGGAGGAGGAGGGTAAAGAGGAGGCTATTTATAAAAAGCTGGAAAAATGGACAGGCTGGATAAAGAGAGAAAAAAGAAGTTAATAGCGGACAACCTGGGGTATAGTAGTTCTCGTGGCCACGGAAATTAAATTACGCGTAAAAGCTAACCAGGACACATCAGAACTCTTCGCATTTACTCCTCTCATTTCTTGCGACTTCTTCTTTTTTGCTTCTACTTTCCTTATTACGACTGAGTTGACTGAGTTGGTTGGCTCTATATGTGTATATATTATATTTTTCTTAATAAAGCTGCATTATCATTGCAGCTGTGAAGTAGCGTTGTGATCTTGGTGTTTTTACTATACGCTCGCTTTATTAAATATTAAGTTGGACTGAATAATTTACTTCTGTTTTAATATTCGTTCTATTATGCGCAACTATTTGATTAAATAATTAGATTAAATTAGATTAAATTAGATTAAAATTAATTTAATTTAAGTCGTACAAAGCCTTATTATGTATATATTTTCTTTTAAGTGTCAGATTTATTTGATATTTTATACTAGTGATAAAGATTTAACTTTATGTGCGATCTTTTAAATCTATTTTAAGTAGCTGTTAAATTCAATTTTCAAACGTGATAATAATTTAATAGGTTGAACGTAAAAATAAGCTTAACATAATTATTCGTAGTAATTATTTGAAAAAAATAAAGATTTATTTCATGATGGAGTACTTAAATTACATTTTTTTTTTAAACTACTACAATAACATACTTGATAATAATTAGATTCTTGAAGAAAAATAATCGTTAAAAATGACCAGTGTATTTCTATTGTTTGAACTGTTGGCAATTGTTATGAGCACACACAATAGATTAATATCTTAAGCCAGCATTAACATCACGATTATACGTCACACAAAATGTGTCACTTACACACGCGACACTATTCTACCAAAGGCGTATAATCTCTTTTACCAAAAGAATAAAAAAAAATGTTACTTTCTCTATCTCTCATGTGTGTCATAATTATGATTTATCCAGATCATGAATCAACTTAATGTACACTTATCAGGCGCCAAACGCCTATAGCCGAATAACAAATTCGAGACAAAAAAAAAAAAAGGAAAACACTTCCTCTAAGAAAAACATGGTAAGCTTTTCTTTTTTTTTTGTCCTTTTACTCCAACAAGGCAATCCAATTTGTATCGAGCTTTCTAAAAATATAAGGGACAACAAACAGGAGAGAAAGAAAAAAAAGAAAAAAAGAGGATCGAGAAAAATTTTTTGGCTAACCGAGTGTGGTGGCGCTTAAATTGAGCCTTGTATACGTACACGTTCGAGATAAGCTTACTGATCTTCAAGATCGCACGTGCCGAGTATCGTGTACTCGAACACTCACATGCTTATATGTATATGGATACTTATATACAAAGGGTTTAGGCTTTTGCGATTCAAGTAATAGCATTTTGGGATCAGTCTGTGTGGAAAAAGCAGAAGAAGTAGTATAGGACAGTTTTTCCAAGCTGGTTTTTCCGAAAATAAAGAATCATGATACGGATATGTACTATTATATATAGATATATTTTTGCACTGGACATATATATTTTATATCTATTTTTTTCCTCTCGTCAGCGCAATTAGAGTGAAAGCTACCGCAAGAGAAGAGAGAGAAGGAGAAAAGCCAATGATAAATATACAGGATGAGAGTTAGGATTGAAGGGTAGTGTGTATAGAAGAAGAAAAAGAAGAAAAAGGATTAGGGGATGGGGGTGGATGGAAGTGGATATAGTATGGCGCCAAAAAGCCACGCGCGCATGCATACATATACGCACATTTTTCTCGATCGGCTTAATGAGCGACGGTCTTTTTTACACCGTGAGCAGTTGAGTTTAACGAACTATGTACTCTCTTACGGTGAAGAGGAAGAACGAGAAAGAAGAGAGAGAGAGAGAGAGAGAGAGAGCAGGTTGATTGATTACGTGCAACTGCAGAGATAGATAGATAGGTAGATGTATAATATATTATATGCGTCACGCGTGCCTTTCAGCAAGATTTTTTTTTATCGTAATACGAGATCGAGGGTGGGAAAGAAAACCGCAAGAAACGGTGATGAGATGTCCGATGTTAAAATCCGTCTCTTCTATATGTATGTATGTATGTATGTATGTATGTGCGCGTAATACGCCTGGCATTACTCTATCCGTGAAAAAAAAGTAGGGGTTAGAAGAGAAGTTGGAAAAAAAGGGTAAGAAAAAGGGAAGAAAAAGGGGGAGCTATCGCGATCTGCTCTGGTGTCCCAGGATACGACATTTGGTTTGAGGTAAAGAATAAAAAAAAAGGGAAAAGGAGCTGAAAAGGATACTGGACTTCTGAGAGATAAGTGCATGCCGGCGTCGTCGCTACTGTAGATTTTTTTTTTTTTTTTTTTTTTTTTTTTTTTTTTTTTTTTTTTTTTTTTTTTTTTTTTTTTTTTTTTTTTTTTTTTTTTTTTTTTTTTTTGTTTTTTCGTACTTCGTTATCAGTTATATTACTAGAAGACGTTTCTTAAATTTTACGATTTTCTCTGTGTTTTTTGTTTCTTTTTTGCTAATGTTAGAATGTGGTTGTTAGCTTTGAATTAATCAAAAGTGGGTTTATAGACCAATTAATTCTATGAAAATTTATTAATCTAAAGATTGATACTTGATTAGTTTGTTTTGCTCTTGTATGAAATATTGCGAATAATTGTGCAGTTTGAATTTTTTGAAGAAAAGTTTTACTCGCATATAGTGATATGTGGTTCGACTCGTTAAAATCGTCGATATATATCTAAACTTTATTGCTATACTGTCGAGTCAGCGATTTGAACTTGCAAGCGTAGCTTTAATATACATATATTTTTTCTCTTATGCGACTTCTCGATCTTGTTTTAATATCGTGTCGCGAGTGGTTAAATTATATTTATTCTGATATGTATGGTATGGATAGATATCAGTAGTTCTCTATTACTCTTTTTCTCTCTTACTCAGGATAACTTTTTTACTCGGGTGTTATCTCAATTGCAAACTGGCTTTGTGATGGTACTTTGTCAAATACTAATCGCCGACTATTCCATTTTATATATACGTATGCTTTTGCAAAAATTTTTCGATCGCGCGAACTGATATAACTGATAACTTTGCGTATATGCACTAGCATATACGTTTGTAAAAATAAAAGTTATCGCTTGTTATATCGTTTATTTGCCACTTTTTTTTTAAATTGAGCTTGAATTTTAGTGGCGAATCTTTTAAAATTTTATTTTATTTTTTTAACAAAAAATTAACAATAAATCATATTTATGTATACCTGCATATGTGATACGTTAGAATTTGTAAATTAACATTTTAATTTTATTATTTTTCTTTGCATATAAATTAACGTTAATTTAAATTTAGAAAATTTTATCTGATGCTTTCTGTAACGTTACAATATCTTGAAGTCTAATCATGTAAGATACACGATGTAGTCCAATAACCTGTAGGATCAGATACTACATGTTACATTCCCTCATTGTAGTTATGTAGTCCTTATTTTTAAAGCTTGCGCTTTCATATTAAAGTAAAAATTAGGGGTGTGCGAGTACTCGAAATTTCGAGTTACTCGGTAAAAAAACTCGACTCGAAAAGTCGAGACGAGCCGAGCCGAGTACTCGACTTTTCGAGTT
>JAPYZE010002630.1:0-35314 GCA_030522805.1 Leptomastidea abnormis
CGACCCAGAAAACTATGAAAACGATATGTAGTTCTAAAAATAGAATTTTTTTCAAAAAAACACTTAAATAAGGTACTATTTGATCAAAAACACCCTTAAAAAGGTCTAACTAACGGAATTTCTTAATTTCGATTTATTATTCGTAAAAAACAACCCAGAAAATCATAGAAACGATATAAAACTCAAAAAATAGAAATTTTTCCAAAAAACACTTAAATAAGGTCCTTAATATAATAATCCTACGCGAGAATATATCGAACATGTACGGAAATTTATCGAATATCTCGAAATCTCGAATCCCCATGCGTATTATCATAGAGTATGAAAAAGCAACATAGAAGGGCGAACTCGAATGAACAAATGAAGCAGTCCTTCCCTTCGTGCAAATGACGTAAGGTGGCGCTTAAATTTCCTAATATATTTTAATTTATTATTTTAATTGATTTTTTTTTCTAATTTATTTTTTCGTAATACGTATATAATTATCGATAATATTGTAATAGTAAGTATTTTTTTTAAATTCAGACCATGCGCGCGAAGCGCGCTTTTCTATACTTACAATCATCGATAATATAACAAAAGTAATTATTTTCTGAAAGTACGAACCCTGCGCGCGTAGCGCGCTTTTCTATTACTAGTACTATTTGATAAAAAACACCCTTAATAAGGTCCGATCATTCCCAAAATTTAATCAACTCTTAAGTAAAATATAACAAATATGTGTGCTTTATTCCTTCGAAAGTTATCGTCTGCCAAAAAATCGTCACATACATACATACATACACACATACACACACACACACACACACATACATACATACAGAAAATGCGTTTTTTGAGTTCAGCAACCTTCAAAACGTCAAGAAATACAAAAAAAACCAAATCGAAAATTTTCACGGTTACAAAGCTTTCTCTTTAAGAAAGCAAAATCGCGTTGACCAGTTCAACCTCCGTACAGTTCAGCCCCGCTCTCCCCTACTATTAGTAAAAGATCTTTAGTAAAATAGAATCCTATATTTATTTCTATTACAGAAATCATTAATGATTGTAGGGGTTGAAAAACTTCGATTGAGCACAGTACATAAGTAACGAATAAAACATTAACTGCCCACTATTACTTACCAAAAAATGTTTATATGCCTCTTACTTTTAAAATAAATCAAAATTACAAGCTTAACCAAATCTGTTATTGTTCCACAACATAAAATAAAAAATCGTCTGTACGTGCTTCAGATCGTCGTATAGTTTATCAGCTTTTTCATTTTAAAATTGTCCCAGGCTGACATGCACCGGGCACTTTCTTACCTGTCGCACCTGTGAGAAAGGAATCAGGAGGTGAAGCAAAAAACAGAAAGATAAGGAAGTGGAGAAAAGAAGGTCCAGAAAGAAGAGAAGAGCATCAAAACGACAAGAAAGAGAGAAGAAGCGGATCGAAAAAGATCGGTAAAAAGGGAGTAGTCTCGATAAGAAGAATGAAAAGGTTCTTGAAAGCTGCTGCTGCTGTAGAGCATGGAATGCCGTCGGACTAGCGCCGGCGGGGCAGCTGTCTCAGCTCAACTGCACACGTTATACGTACATTATATACATGAACGTATATGCCACTGCTGTTCGTTTGGCACGATTGTAAGCTGTGGAACGGTGGTAATCATCGCACCACGTGATTGCGCAACATAAAGCACTGTACTACACTGGGGAAAAAATGGGTGCTGAATTGAATGTATGGATGAAGAGGGTGGCTGGATGTATGACTCTTTTTTTTTTTTTTTGGTGTGCGTGTGCCTTTTTTAATGCCGCTATTCTTTTCAAAAAGCTTCGCTGGGATCATGTAGCGAGTACAGTCGTGCCAGATGGTTGCTATAACTAACTTCGTGTATCCTTATTCTGTTATGAATAAATAATAATTCATGAATTAAAAGTTTCTTTTTATTGAGACCCTCAATATTAAAAAAAAAAAAATGGCAATAACTATTGTGGCAAAAACCTGAAAATACAACGTACTAAACTGTACATATTGCATTATCGTTAAAATTTTTTCTTGCGAATAACATACAGTTATTATATTGTAACTAAAAATTGTACATTTGTACAATAAACTGTAGAAAATGTCTAAATTCTTCTATACTATAATTCAGCCACAATCGTATATGAAATACACGCTATCTTATTTGTCACTCAAAACATTTTTCTTTTGTGACAAAATAGTAAAAACTTTCCTCCTACCCTCTTGTACAATCATCGTTTTCCCAGGCCTCTTTTCATTCATCCCCTTACTTCCCATTTCATCGTCATCTCGTCGTCTGTCTCTCACCTCTGTCTTTCTCTTTTATTTTTACATTATGCTTTCTCTCACTTGTTTATAGCATTCTGCTCACTTTACTTTTATCATCGCGTCTCTTTTACTGCCCTCTTGCCTTTTTGTCTTTAAAGCCTGCTTTTCGATCGAGCCAACTGTCTTTCTCTCACACAAATGATTTCACGATGCACGTATAGATATATACGTGACGGGGGCATACCCATGGGCACCAGCACAGGTGATGCACAAGTCCCTTTACTTCTTCAATCCAAACTCTCTTTTCTTTCTTTCCTGAACTTCAGCTTACTTGCTCTGGTCCCTTCTTTCCCACATCGTGTGTGTGTGTGTGTGTGTGTGTGTGTGTGTGTGTGTGTGTGTTTGTGTGTGTGTGTGTATCTCGCAATGGTTGCAGCGGCGACTTGGAGCGCGTGGCAAGGAGAATCATTCAGCGGCGTCGGCGGGATCTTTTCTCTTATTCGTTTCCCCTCGACTTCTCCCTTTTTACGCGCGAGCGACCGATCAAACGAACGAACGAATACTCGGACTATCTCACCATAGCTCTTCTTCTCCATCTGCCGCGCTCCTCTTTTGCCGCTTTATCGCTTCTTTTCTACCCCCTTCTCCATCTCTCTTTTTTTTATCCTTTTTACCCTCATATATACCTTTTAAATGTCCCCGCCGATCGCTCTCTGTTCTCGCTTTGTTTTCTTACTTCTTCTTTTTTTTATTTTTGCTCTTTTTATTACATCTTCTTTAAGGCCGCCTTACCGGCTGTGACAACTCTTTATTTCGCGATCAACTAGCTTTTAAGATATTTTATATATAGTAAATAATGAGAGATATATATGCAGGTTGGAAAATCAAATTTTTCTGGTAAAGGTATCGCAATTGGTATTACAGATTGATATCAACAAATGAGAATTAAAATTTATCATTAATTTATTAGGGTTTATAAAAATGTCATTATAATAAAAAACTATAGAACAAAAATTTGAGATTTAATATTAAAAACCTAGCGGTATCTAAAAACAAGTTCTTCCTGAATTCATCCTACATTCTTATAGGCATTCAATCTAACTCTCCAGCCAGTACACACATGTGCATTATGTTCAACACATCAAGCATTGCAGCGTGAAAAAAAGGAAGAAAGTAAAAAAGAGAAGAGATAAAAAATTAACATAGAATGAAAGCGAGCTCTCGTTTCAACTCAATCGAAGAGTCTCTTCAAGCACGAATACGACACGCATCAAGTGACATCTTGGATGCGTTCACAGGATCAGAATTGATTGATGCCTCAATATATCTGGCAGTAAACTATACCTACTCCTTATCACGCTTATGCGACTTGCTTGTTATACAATACGCTTGAATGAGCAGAAGTATATAGCATACATGAAAGAAGAGAGGAGAATATGTACCTATATGTAAAGGTCTATAAGATGATTGGTATAGATTGACAATGCCTGGCTCTTGGTAAGACCTCTGTCAATTAGTATAATTCAAATTAGATATCATTCGTCTAGTCCGCGGTAATTAGTGATGTATCTCTTTTTTGTATAGTGTTGATGTTTTCATATGATAAAAAATACGTATCCATGCTTAGAAAATAAATTGCTTTGTGCTTAGATCTCGAATAAATTGTGCATTACAAATTTTATTTTGCATTTTTCTAATCATATTTAAAATTGATCTTGAGAAATATTTTTTGTTCAATAACGTAAAATATAAAATAATATATTACAAAAAAAAAGACAAAATAAGGTTTTTCTAATCACATGTAAATATCTAAAAAAAATAGCAATGGATTCTCGTGGAAGGTGTAATAAATTTTTTTATGTCTAAAACGACAATTAAACTATTTATCTATTGATGCGGTATAAGAATTTACTTGTACTAAGTTTCTATTATGCATTGTACAGTCTTTTTTAGAAAACAGCTTTAACATAATATTTAAATTTACATTGTTGAAAATATTAATATCGTTAAAAAAAAATTATTTACAAACATGAAATTTGTCATTTTGATACTTTTTGCTTTTTTGAAATCATTTGTTACTGGTATAATTATTTCAGATAAAAAATTTTACTCAATTGTAAGAAAAATTACCTGTTATGAAGTAGGAAGAACCATTAAAGGACCAATAATTTATAAGGAGTTCATACACGCCACTCGTGATATGGATGACATTGAACCTAGTAAGCTAACAATAAATTATTTTCTTTTAAACTCATTTATTCAAACTATTTACTCGTAACGTCTTTGTTCATCTTAAGAGAATATAATAATATTTATTATTAAATTTTTTTCATGCATATATGCAACTTTAGATATTGATTTCAATTTTGCGTTGCATAGCTTTCTAATAAAAGTCGTATCAACATTGTTACTATTTTATTCAATTATTTATTTATTTATTTTTTTATTGGTAATCTTATATTAACGATAAAAGATAAAAAGATTTGGGTACAGTATGAGTATTGCTCTAATCAGAGTAAAAATTATTAAATTTCTTGCATAAAAAACATGTATGACGGTTGTTTGAAAAAAAATTGAAAAATACGGTACTTAGGATGCATCTACGGTTATAGAATAGTATAAATCATTGCTTCGTGCTCTAGAAGAATGCTTTTAATGTTGAATAAACTTGAAATTTCAATACCTTAAGCAAGTATCTTACATATCAATAATAGTAGAATTTGATTCAAGATTCTTGACTATAGTGAAATAAAAACTATTGAAATGATATGAATTATTATATTACAATTTTTCTTCAATACTTTCAAGTTTATAATCCAGTAAATAATTAAAACAACTATAACAAAGTCTGAATTAAAATCTAAAAAATCATATAAAAAATCTTTTTATAAGTTGCAATTTGATTTGAAAATTATACTGATAATTTTTTCCAAAAGTTATGTTTTTAGCGCAGTTGCTGCATGAAAGCAGGGGTTTTAGAAATGCCGAAGATCCAAACTGCGGATATCCATATAATTTCCGTGATCAATACCATATAGAAGGAATGGGACTAGCCAGCAAGTCTTATCATGGTCGTGGCTACCTTATGATTACTTGGGCAAGAAATTACGAAGCCGCATCTGAATACATTTTAGTTGACCCTAATAAACTACTGCAAGAACCTGAGCTTGTATCCTCAAAACCATGGCTTGCTATGGAAGTAAGCGCATGGTTTTGGCGCACAAATATCAGCCCGTTTTTGAAAAGATCAGGAGACAATCGCTATCAGTTTGGCATTTCGACAAAAATAATATCAGACATGAGAGGCACAAAGGAATGTACTAAAGTACTTATCTACAAATTACTAGAATTCTCAAATTGCAATACGTAGCCTTACCAGATGGCTGCTATAACTAAAATGCATGCTTGCTTACTAGAATAATTAAAAATGTGTACATTATTTTAATTTGAAAATAATAAATAAATATTTCAAACATCACGTAACATAATGTGTATTTATTTTTGGGAACAGAAAGTTTTGCTTATGAACCTTAAACTCGAATAAAATAATGAAGTCAATGTTTGCTTTAGCTAAAATTAACCAAGTAAAAAGTTACTTTAATAATTTCATTAATTTGATGTAGTGAAGATTAGTTAAATACTATATTATTTTGTGACACCAAAAAAATAAATGAAAAGAAAGAAAGTTCCAAGTAATCATTTTATTTTTTAAATACTATGATTAGATAAAATTCAATAATTTTCAATCTTACAGGTTTTCATTAACAGCTATCAGTTGCCCGAAAGGTGAATATAAAAAAAAAATGTTTTTCTAACCATATGTAAATATCTAAAAAAAATAGTGATGAATTATCGTGCAAGGTGAAATAAATTATTTTATGTCTAAAACGACAATCAAATTATTTATCTATTACTGCGGTATAACAATTTCCTTGTACTAAGTTTCTACTATGCATTGTACAGTCTTTTTTAGAAAACAGCTCTAACATAATATTTAAATTTACATTGTTGAAAATATTAATATTATTAAAAAAAAAAATAATTTAAAAAAAATGAAATTTGTCATTTTCATATTTTTTGCTTTTTTAAAATCATTTATTACTGGTATAATTATGTCAGATAAACAATTTTACTCAATTATAAGGAGAGTTAGCTGCTATGAAGTAGGAAGAACCATTAAAGGACCAATAATTTATAAGGAGTTCATACGTGCCACTCTTGATATGGATGATATTGAATCTAGTAAGCGAATAATAAATTATTTTCTTTTAAACTCATTTATTTAAACTATTTTCTCGTAACGTCTTTGTTCATCTTAAGAGAATATAATAATATTTATTACGAATTTTTCTTATGCATACTCTACTTTAGATATTGATTTAAAATATACAATCGTCGTTGCATATCTTTCTAATAAAAGTCATATCTACGTTGTTAATATCTTATTTAATTTTTATTTATTTAATTTAATTTTTTTCTTAATCGGTAATCTTTTCTGAACGATAAAAGATAAAAATAATTGGGTACAATATGAGAATGGCTCTGGTCAGAATTAGAATTATTAAATTTTTTTGCTTAATAAAAATTTGTGACTGTTGTTTTTTTTTAAATAGTTTAAGTAAGAACATGATGACGGAGTTACTTTTTAGGGTATTTTTCATAACTATAGCAATTCGAATTAAGGCTTTATGGTCATGTATCATGTATCTTTATATACGTATTGGTCTTTACGCAAAACATTAGAAAAATTTTGTCCGGATTTGAAATTCGTAATATTAACGTAGCAAGAGTCTGGGCCGTGCAATATCGATGTTTCATAATATTCAGCCAGATGTTGAAAATAGTTGGAATTTGACTTGAAAATCATACTGATAATTTTTCCAAAAGTTATGTTTTTAGCGCAGTTGCTGTATGAAAGCAGGGGTTTTAGATATGCCGAAGATCCAAAATGCGTATATCCGAAAGATTGCCGTGTTAGATATTTTGAACCTGATGTCTATAGATTCGACAAGTATTATCATGGTCGTGGCTACCTTATGCTTACTTGGGCAAGAAACTACGAAGCCGCATCTGAATACATTTTAGTTGATCCAAAAGCGCTACTGAAAGAACCTGAGCTTGTAACCTCAAAACCATGGCTTGCTATGGAAGTAAGCGCATGGTTTTGGCGCACAAATGTCAGCCCGTTTTTGAAAAGATCAGGAGACAATCGCTATCAGTTTGGCATTTCGACAAAAATAATATCAGACATGAGAGGCACAAAGGAATGTACTAAAGAGATGATCGTTATCATTATTATTTAAAAATTACTAAAATCCTCAAATTTCAAGACGTAGCATTACCAGATGGCTGCTATAACTAAGGCATGCTTACTTACTATCATCATTAAAAATATATACATTATTTTATCTTGGTATAAATTATGTAACTTGAAAATTATAAATAAATAATTTAAACATCGCGTAACATAATGTGTATTTATTTTTGGGAACAAAACGTTTTGCTTATGAACCTTAAACTCGAATAAAATAATGAAGTCAATGTTTGCTTTGGATAAAATTAAACAGGTGATAAATATTTTCGTAACAAGGGCATAAAAAACATCTTTTTCACACGAATAGTGATCACCACACACAAGTCGTTGGCGAAGCCGATCATCGAGTGCATGCAATGCATTTAATTCAGCTCTATTTAAGGAGCAACTCTGCTCTGACATAATATTGTAATTCATATTATTAATAAACAAATTCAATAGCCAAAAAATCTAAATAGTCTTTTAAGACATGCGATTTCTTATTTTAATACGTGTTGCTTTGCTGGAAGTATTTATATCTAGTACTAGAATTATTCGAGAAAAAAAAATTTACGGAATATTAAGAACAGTTTAATGTTATAACTTAAGGGCAACAAGTACATGGGGACCAATGCTTTATAAGAACTTTTTAGACGTCACTCGAGGTATGCCTGATAGTGAATTAGGTAAGCTAAGATTATATAATCCCATTAAATAGTACATTTTTGACCTGGTACGGGAGGTGTGTTGCGCCTCACCCGGAGGTTGTTCGGCCGAGCGAAGCGAGGCAGAACATCGGGTGAGGCACAAAAACACCTCCCGTACCAGGTCAAAACCAAAGATGTCATTTTGAGGTTAAAATGATGAAAAATTTATTTATTCAACTTTAATAGTCTTACACATCACAAGAAATATATTTTAATTGTTTGGTAAATACAATTAATCTTAATTATTAAGAAACTGACTGAATTATTCAAATCTATAAATAATATTTTAACTTTATATATTTATAACTTCGTAATAAAGTTGAATTTGAACTTATAAAAGCGAAATTAATTGTGGTCGTGGCTACCTTATTATGCTTACATGGGCAAGAAACTACATAATTAGATAGAATATTAAGAGCAGCATATGCTATGTAAAAAATTTTAAAAAGTAGTAAATCAATTTCAGATCATAAATCGAAAATGTAAATCCATATCACTTAAACCATGCTCACCAAAAGCTACTTTTGATTGTTAGAATATAGAAATACGATGGAAAAGGCCGTACCATAGTATTTTTAATTTTTGAAACTTGATTGTTAAAATAATGATAACGGTTAAAAAGTTTCACTTCAACCTACACGATTCAGATAACATTAAGACCAAAAGGAAAGGAACAATTATTTAAATTTAAAATAAATATTTAATTATTAATTTATATAACTTATATTTAAAAGCTGCGATTTTAGCTCATTTTATCTATAATAGCATCAATTTCTAAATATCATAAACACTGTTGATGAAGTTTTGCTACTTTGACAGTAAAAAATATTAGCAGCAACTATCAACTACTATTAAATAAAGGACATCTCTTTACAAAGTAGGATACATTGTATCTTGCTGACTGAATCAATGAAAAAAATTAAAAATTTTAAATTTTAAATTTTGAAAATATGTAAACTTATCGAGATAAGGTTGGAAAATTGTGAATATGTAAAAATAATTTTCGAATTCACAGTTTTCCAATATAGTTTTTGAAATAAATGCGAAAACTTAGCAAAATATCTATAAATTGTAGTGCAAAACGTAATAAACTTTTTAACGTCCAAAACGATATTTACAATATTTACCTACTGCGACATACTGTTTAGTACTTTCAAGAACACTGCAAAAGCATCAAGTTTAAAATTTAAAAAGAAATTATATTATAAAAAAAACTTTTGTCTCCAAATATGAAATTTCTTATTTGGATATTTTTCACTTTTTTGGGAATATTTATTGTTAGAGCAACAATTATTTCAAAAACACTTCTTTCCAAAATTATCTTGAAAATTAATTGTTATCAACCATTTAACAGTCAACGAGGAAAAACGATTTATGATAACTTTCTTCGCGTCACTCGTAATATGCCTGAGAGCGAGACTGGTAAGTTAAATTGTTTGACAAACTCAATTAAATTCAGTTTTCAAAAAACCTATACTTGTTTAAAACTACAAATTAACCCTCACTTGGTACGCTTTATTTTTAGACCAAAAACGAAACCTCATTCTCAACAATTTTAGGATTAAAATTTTGAACAAAATATTAGAAATTTTTAAAAAATTATGTTATATTTTCAATTTTTTTTTTAAATTAAAACAGATTTTATAAGATTTATAACATTGTCTAAAGTCATGTATAAAATTGAATGGCTGAAAACGAAAAAGCCCTAATGCCTGCGTATTGGAAAATGGCTTATAGGGCCCTTTTCGTTTCTAGCCATTAAATTATCATTATTTTTAGCTAATTCAATATTTTGTTAAGATATAACACATCAAATTAAAGATAATTTAATGAGGTATCGTAATATACTTTGAAAATTCACTTATTATAAACATTGTTTAAGATAAAGCTAAAAGAAGCACTTTGTAAAAAAGTGGTACTCGTAAAATTTTATATTTTTGAAAGGAAATCCTACTTATGAATCCCGCAATACTTTATTTAATTAAATATTAACAAAATTTTTCGGATATGTTTGGGCAAAATACAGCTCCTAAACACCGCAACTTCTTCTTTTTAAGAATGTTTCTTACGTTGATGTTGGTCGAACGCAAGTTTGTACATCAAAACGCCTTTCGAAATAAAAATATGTTCCATTATTTATTTATTTATTTTTTTAAAACTCAATCTTTATCAACTTTTAAACAACATATTTCAAAGCAAAAACATTTCCAATAGGACTGTGTATTGCGAGGGGCTACGCACTCGAAAATCACATCAAGATTTTTTTGACTTTTTTGTGACTTTGCAGACTTTTCCGTGATTTTTTGTGATTTTTTTTTACTTTTTTGATTTTTTTGTGACTTTCTTGAATTTTGAAGATTTTTACTGATTTTTCTGTGACTTTTTCGAGTGCGTAGCCCCTCTGTGTATTGAGTGAGGGTCAATAATTTTATGACTTGGCTTACCTCTTGTAACTGGCATCATGAATCAATTTTATGCACGAAGTATTTTTTATTTGTATTTGGAATAAAAATAGTAAAATAAGTGATTTTTAACAATTTTTACGGAACTTCAGTAGTAGTAAAATTAGTATTTGTTAAGACATGAGAACACCGGTTAAAAGGAGTTAAACTTGAAGTAATAAAGACAAAAAAAAAAATTATTTTAGCTTAGCAGGTCAAAATTATACTAACGATGTATATGTAATAGCTATGTTCTTAGCTCAACTGTTATATCAAAGTAATGGCTTTAAATATAGTGAAGATTTGGAATGGAAATATTCAGGAAGTCGACGCAGTTACTCTCAAGAAGGAATAGGAAAAGCTAATCTGTCATATCATGGACGTGGCTATTTAATGATTTGCTGGGCAACAAATTATTTGGCTGCATCAATTGATGTTCTGGATGATGAAAATGAACTAATTAATAAACCTGAACGTCTATCCGATGAGCCTTACATGGCAATGGAAGTAAGCGCGTGGTACTGGCGTACAAGGATTAGTCCATATTTAAAAAGATCAGACAATCGCTATGAATTTGGAAAATCGACAAAAATACTGTCAGATATGAGGGGTACAAATGAATGTGATGGAGATGCTAAAGAGGCAAAAAAACGTTATCATTATTACTTGCGTATTATTCAATATCTCAAGTGGGAAGACAAAGTCGTGGGCTGCTATGCTATAATCGCAAAATAAATTGTCTTATTATTTTGTATTAAGATTATTAACTTTGAAAATAATAAATAAATCAGTAAATTATCATATTTCAAATTATTTTTAATTATTAATGGTTCCTTTTATTGACCCTCAAATGACACATAGTTGCGACTTTGCATCCCTTATTTTTTTTCGAACTGCTAATATTTCTTTAATATTATTTATTTTAATTAGTGCAAATTTTAACTCTTGTGTCATTTTTGTAAACCAAAGTGGTGCCTTGTTTAGAAACAAAATAATTGAAATGATTGCAAAAAATTTTTTTATAGATAAATCAGTTTTTTATATTTTTGATCGTTCGCTTTGCTCAGGCGAAAAACGACCTGTGCACTAAAAAATCGATTTACCCACGAGTATCGAAGTATACTATTTCTTTGTGTATTGTATGAAGATGTTTTAAGAAAAAACACTCAATTATAATGGAAGAAATTTAAATATAAGAAATAATAAAAATAAAGAATTACGATTTTTAAATTAATTTTATTTTGTTCTTTTGCAAATCATCTGCTGTCAGCAAGCAAGTATTTTTTTATCGTTAGACTTACAGTACATTTTTAAATTGCTAGATAGAGTACTATTTTTAAATTCTCAGACGAAGAGTACCTTCTTAAATCATTGAACTATACATGGTTGAATTTAAAAATCTTTTGTATGACTTTAATATTTATATAATTAAAATAAACTAAGCTCACGTTAAAAATTTTTCCAAGTACGTTTAAAATTTTCGAGATCAGGATGAGAAATTGAGTACACGTCATAAAAATAAATTTTCATTTAACGGATTTTCTAAAAGCAATTGAGCTTAAAAAACACATTCGTACAGGAAGCTACAGCTACCTCGTAATTAGGATCATCAAATAATGAATTCAAATTATTCAATTAAGCCAAACGTGCCTCAATCTAATGTTTCTTTATATGTATTTTAATATTTTCTTCATTTTGCATGCCTATACTTAAGAATTATTAAGGAAATATATATCATTATTAATTAGACAGGGATGCTACTTACAATAAATTCAATTTTCTCAGTTAATTAAAGATATAAAACGCGACAACGGAGAGAAATTTTATAAAACCGGTATATTCGTAGTATCTATTTTTTAATTATTGACAGTCTTATACGTAAATATCCTAACTTCCTCGTAACTATAAAACTATTCGATACAAAATTATTAAATATTTTTCTTTGATGCTCTACATTTTTACATCTTAATCATTATTTATTTACTCAACTATTCATTCTAACATTACTTTTGGTACAAAATTAAAAATACCTACAGACATTTTCCAATTTATTACAATAAAATTTAACTTTAAACCAACGCATTAATACCAATCGATATTTTTTTTCCTCTTTCCTCTTTCTCGCTTACTTCTGCAAACACCACAGGCATCTTATTATCGGTATTGCATATATCCCAATAAACTCATACATAAAAATTAACTGCAATCAATAATAAGACGAGCAGCACTACTACACACTTACTACCACCACAACAATAAATCCCACGTCTAGTATCGATTAACTCCACATTAAAAAAAAAAGAAACGGAAAAAAATATCCATTTGCCATCGACTCTCCGTATACGTCAGAATTCCCAGATCGTAATTTCCAACAAGTCGAATATGAGAAAAAGGTGTTTACTTTAAGAACCACGGCGGGTGAGAGGATTTAAAAATACTCCAAACAAATTGCATGTACACGCAGAGACTTCTCTTCTCCCCTCTCTCTCTCTCTCTCTCTTTCTCTCTTTTCTGTATAAATCCATATTGCTCTATGGTACCGCAGCATATACCGGTTACGTGCGTTTGATCGAATATTATAGTGGCGCTGTATGTATACACATGGCGATCGATTGAAAATTATCGTTTCCTTCTATTCCACGTGGCCGGAAAATTTACTCGATCACCCTGGACCACTTTTTATGTTCTCGAATGTTAATATTCTCACGTAGGTTAATAGATTGACCGGTGGTCCTTGTCCTCGCTCTCTCCTGTCTAGACAAATGCAAAGAAAACAACAACAAAAAAATCGGTAATACCAGATCGGTTCGATTATCTCAACTACTGTAAAGGTACTGCCGCATAATTACAGCTTATGTCGCAGTTGCAGCTTCTAATATATGGAGTATTTGCCCCCCCCCCCCTCTCGTCTTCCCCTTTATTTTTCTATATACCGACTAGCGTTTAATTGAACAATTGCATTTTTCCGCCCGCTACTGTAATAATCGTCTCACTTAATGCCATATACCAGCCGTCCGTCATTATCGCATAAATATCATAAGAATATTTTTCTCCACCCCTTTACTACCTTTTATTTTTTGCTACTATAACGATCTATCAGTAAAAAAAAAAGAATAAAAGAAAAAAAACTTCTAATTCATGCAAGCTATAGAGTATACATACTCGTTTTTAAGAGAAGTAATAAATAATTAGGCAAAAGCCAGTAAAGAAACAAAAAAAGAAAGTAAAAAAAAGAAAGAAAAAATCGAATGGACGTCTACGCGAATCGAGAGAGAGAGAGAAAGAGAGAACGGAAGTTTGCGATTATCGTATTAATGCACCTTACGCCGCACGCGTGTGCTCATAATGTACTAGTATATATATTATATGCACTCTCGTGTGCAATGTTATCGATCAATCTGACGCGTGTCTAATTCACTAGGTGGATTAAAAAATACGGTAACTTGATACGACCAATACACATAAGCGCGTTTTAACTATGTACGTATGTATGTATGTATGTATACGTGCGACTAGATAATCTCAAGGATGTATCAATTGCGAACAGCTTCTCTCTAGATATACCGCAGATCTGAAATAAAGAAAAGAAAAGGAAAAAAGAGGGATATTCCGACATTTAATAAGCAAAGCATAAAGCAAATATACACATGGTAGGTATACACTTATTGTTGGTGATAAATAAATATCGTAATTATTCGACGTTTATCAATACTCGATTTCTTAAGAAGGGGAATCATATGCACTCAAGAAAGAGAGAGAGAGTACAGGTATACGCGTGCCGTGACCTGAGGGTAAGTACTCCCCAAGTAAAAGAGAGAGACTTTCATATGTATATACCAAGTCGTTAGTACCTGCATTAGTAACAACCGTATTTTAATCCGTCTCTGCCGAGTATGTATAGGTATATACACTTACTCCCGCAGTGCACGAAAGCATCAGCATTAATGCACCTGTGCCCCCGACCCTGAAGACCTCATCCATTAGACACAAAAGTATGCATGCATGCATACATTCACATGCTTATATAAACTAGTTGTCCGACTGCGGTTTTGAACATCGATCTTTGTCACCTTAAATCAACAAGCTATAAACTTTCATTACACCCGAGGCGAGCTAAAGAAATTTGGATAGTGAGAGAGAGAGAGAGAGAGAGAGAGAAAGAAACCCCTCTGGGTCGTTACTTTTTTTTTTATAAGAATGAAGGTTTTGTGTGGATAGTTATTGGATCTTGTGAGTATAATACGTGTGGATAGGCATTCTAACTCTTGGAGAACTTTGGTCTCTTTCTCTCTCTCTCTCTCTCTCTCTCTCTCTCTCTCTCTCTTGCGTGCTTGACGTAAGGTTGTTTTTTGGTTGTTCGCGAATCTTTGTATAACAGTTGGGTCTGCTGGTAATATTTTCATTAAGATTATATATTTTATACATGAGCGTCCAGTGGAGCTTTCTTCGATCGTGAAGTATTATATCTAAAGGATATAGATATATATGTAGTCGAAAGAGGTCTTGCAGTGTGATTTATTACCGTGATGCATCTTCAGTGGATGAGCTGTGGGCTTTCATTTCTTTTTTTTATTTTTTTTTTGCAGTGAAATTTCTTTGTGATGTGATTTTTATTGTAAAATATTTGGTTTATTCGTGTATATTTTTATTGTTTTTTGTCTGTTATTATTATAAATTTTAAATTATTATGTTATAATGACAATGTCATGATAAGTTATTAAAGATAACGTTAATAAATCTTTTTTTTAAACTTTTTTATTACTAAATTATAAAATAAAAATTTATATTTTAAGATTATAAATTAAAAAATTAGTTCAAATATTTTATAGGTAATTAGTATGAAAAGAGGCGCTTATATACAACAAAATCGACTTTATCATATTGTTTTTACATCATTAAAAACCTTTTTTGATACTCTAATAAGTATATTTTAGACATGGATCAATAGGCGCCGAGAATCGAACCCACAATCTATGGATTGCGAAGGCTACGCTTTGCCTCACAAACTATTTCAAGTCTTACTTTATTCCTTTTTTTTATATCTATAATGTTAAAAGTAAAAAAAAAATTCAAAGTAATTAAATCATGCAAAAAAAAATTAATTTTAATTATTGTTTAAAATGTTATTTTTGAAATTGTGTGTAACACAGACTTTATCTTTTATTTTTTTATTTTTGTCACCTCATAGAGGAAGCTTTGGAATCATGTTTTGCTTTTATTATTATTTTAAAAATTTGTTCTATTTTTATTTTTGTTCAGTTGACATTTTTTAATTATTAATATTTAAATCAAAATAAAAAACTTAAAAATTTTTACTGTTTAATATAACATTGAAAAATTTTTAAAATAATTAAATAAAGATAATAGACGATCTCTCATTCTTTTTATATCCAAATTCTTAATGTACTATACAAAAAAGATACCATCAGTCTCCTTAAACACTGATATGCAAAATCAAGTAAATATGTCCAAGCACAACACTGATAATTTACCAAAGACACTTGCAAAGAGAAAAAAAGAAAAACATAAATAAAAGAATTATATACTTTTTACCCGCATTCATTCATTGCATCTCGATACATACACATACATAGCCATATACTCACCCTTTCATTTTCTCCCCTATAATTTACAATCGCTCGACATCGAATACTAATTACCATTCGGCCATCCTCGCGCATTAATCTCCACGAATCGACAATACAAGAGAGAAAGAGAGAAAGAGAAAGAGCACCAAGAGCGCTGCATTAATTTGTCCCCGCACGCTTGCAAACGCCAACTAAGAAAGTAAGCGACGTCAAAGAGAAATATACCCCCTGACTCTCTTTATATATACACATACTGGCGCTCGCGCCTTACCAAGTAAAGAATTAAAAAAAAGAAAAAAAAAACGATAAGTCGACTTCAATATATGTCTTCAGAACACAATCGATGCAGCAGCGCAGACGCTTTGAAGCTAATTAAATTTCTTCAATGTGGCAGGCCTTTACTTCGATTATTCGGCTACTTGATTGACGTCTTGAGCGCGAATAAAAAGAATCGTATATGTCCCGCTGCTGCTGCTGTGTCAAGTTTAGTAGTAGCAGTGGTACTTTGGACAAAGCGAATTATTGGTCGAGCAACGGTAATGAGCGTTTCTGTCTTACCTTTTTTTGGGGGAGTAGGAGGAGGAGGAGGAGATGTTTATTTTACTTTTATCGAAGATGCGCATGTCTCATTGATGATATCTTAAAAAAAAAAATGATTGTAAATTTGGTAAGTTGGTTTTTTTTGTGTACTATGGGGGAAATATTTACATTGTGTATAACGGTGAGTATTGCTCTTTTTGGTATGTCCGATTTGGGATGTTCGATTTTTAAAGGTGCTGATAACGGAATGTTTGGCACAAAAGGTTTAATTTTATGTTTATTGAATCTTCTATTTTGTTGTTTTAAATGTGTATGGGTCTTAATAATTATTTATGTCAAATAAATGAATAGAAATCGTCACTTTATTTTATTTATCTCGATATATATCAATACTTCAGTATAATTAATTCTCATCTTTTATTTTCCTTTTACATGGTTTATTATTACGTTCATACATAAAAAAAAAACTATTCTCAAATATAAATATACAAAATAAGCACTCAAGTTTGGTGGCATAGAGAATGTTCACACCTAAACATCTTCAAAGCGACAATAAAATATCTCCGATACAAATCAAAGAGAACAAACAAGAACTTTAATTTTCACAGCTAATATATAAGAAATCTCGACAACACGGATTTCCATCGGGAGTAAACGAGGTATATCATTAATCCTGAAATCTTCACAACAATACATACACACGCAGGCTTAAAAAAAAAGGGATACCAGACGATCGGTCGAAAGGACGAATAATCGACAGAGAAAAAGATACACTTATATAGAGAGAGAAAGAGAGTGTTTTGCTCCGACAAAGCGAATTATTTCTGTATACCGCGGTCACCATATAATGATCAAGCCCGAGTCTCGGTATATATTCTGTAATATGTATACGGGGAGACTATACACACAGATATATGCTGGAATGCTCTCGCGGCTAAACCGCAACGTTTCTCATTAAGGAACGATCTCTTCTTCCTTCCTTCGTATATACATGCGCGCGTCAGCACGTGCACACGCGCGAGCGCGCAAACATATACATACGAGAGAGAGAGAGAGAGTGAAGTCTCTGTACGAGCAATAAGGGAGACTGAGTGAGAAGGAGAGAGGGAGGAAGAGAGTTGGTACGCGCACGCGAACCAAGTTTGGTTTGGAACAAATGAAACAAAGACGGGTAGCAAAGCGCAAGTAAGCAAGTAAGCAAGGATATATAGATGTGTGTTGAATATGAGTGTGTATATGTAAAGTCCCTGTAGGGGCTGCGCGATGAGATTGCACGTCTTAGACTGCCTCTTGCCAGCGTGTATAATATTCTGATGGGTTACTGTTCTGTAAAATAGCTTCATTCGAGATGCAGTATACATCAAATCTTAAGGTATATCATATATGTATGCCTCTTCCTCTTCAACCCCCTTACTCTTTTCCTTAAATACCACGTGCTGATTCTTCTTCTCCGCCGCCGCTTTATCCTTCTATTAGACGTGTTGGCTTTGCATATATGCTACTTCGTACGTGAAGGTTTTGTGTGTACAGTTTAGAGAAGATGCTTTGAGATATTACCAAAAGGCATGCCAATGTATAAGTTACTTTTTTAAGGAGCTTTTAAAGGGTTTTAAGGATTTTTTTGACTTAAGGGTTGTAGAATTTATCGTTTATAATTTTTTATTTTAATTTTTTTTTTTAATTTATTGCTTTGAAAAAAAAAATTATATAACTGATTGTTTATTTATGAAAAAAAATTTTTAATATTAATAAAATAACTGTGAAAGAATATAAATAATTTACCAGATCTCAAATTTGATATATTCAAAGATGAGTTTTTGATTTGTAAAAGATATAGTTCATCATAAAACATTAACTATAGTTAAATGCTTTCATAAGATACTTTTTATGCTAATTTTTTATAACACCATCACATTCATTTCTATAAAAATAAAATAAATTATTTTTCAAACTTAAAAACTTAAAGACCTGTATATATAAACATACCGATTAAATCATCCGTCAGATCAAATATCAAACAAGTTAGAATGAGAAAATGAGAGAGAGAGAGAGAGAGAGAGATAAAAATAAAAAAAAAAAGATCAACAGGGAATATCATGGGAATATCAGATATTGTCCGAAGAGAAAAGACGTGGGATAGAGAACGTTTTACGCACATTTTATGCCGCTTCTCAAAGGCATTCCAAGGCGTGGACATGTAGTTTTCTCTCTTTCTCTCTCTCTCTCAGGTTCTCTTGGTATATCTGACAGGTGGACGGCCTTGAAAAAGAGAGGACCCTTTGTAAAGCCGTGCATCTCATTGACATCGATGAGACATTTCATTATTCTCATAATATATATATATATATATATATATATAAAACCTGTTTATTGGAAAGATATTACATTACATTGTGGCAGAAGTGAAGAAAGCTTCATTTATTTATGAGAATACTTTCACAATTGTCATCGTGATAGTTAGACTTTATGATTGTAAGAAATTAAATGTATGTATTTTTCAAATAAATTTGGAAAGTTTTTCCCTTGAATAAATTTATATTGGACAGATACATTTATTTTATCAAATTGGCCGTTGTTTTTTCTTTCATAAAATTTATATTCAATTACGATTTCTTAAATTTTATTTTGTAAGAAAAGTGTTAAAAAGAGCTATTAGGATCAAATAATACAGTAACACATGAGAGTTTCGAATAGCTCAGTTGACAAAGCGTTTGGTTTCTAAATCTACTAGTTGTGGGTTCGATTCCTGACTTTCGTCAATTCTGAGATATTGCGTACAAGCTCTTACAAACCAAAATACACTCAATAGAGTGTCAAAAAGGCAAGCAATAATTATTATAATTGAAGCATTTGTGTTATATTATTTCATTTTTGCTATCACAATTGATCTATTACTATATTTCATTTTATTTATTATAGCTACACCTGAATAGTTTCAATTTTAAAAATAAATTTTAATAAAAATTATTAAGTTTTAAATTTGTTTATAATTCTTCGTTTTTTATTCACATTTTTGTTTATTATTTATTAAATAATTCACATATAAAAATATCTTTTACTGCCTAAAATTAGTTTACAATTTAATTTCAGCATTTATTGTCAATATTTACAAGTGTCATGTAAAGTATAATGATAATAATTATATACAATTACATATTAAAATGTTGTCAAATTTAAAAACTAATAACTATTTCAACAAAAATCATAAGACCTTAATACTTTACTTATTCATCACAATTGATCCACGTTACCTTAACTAAACATCATGTTATGTATGTATAATCCAAGCTAAAAACAGATCAGAGCTACCGTTTCAGCTATTCCTTTATTTATAGACTCCATGATTTGGCACATTTTACTATGACCCTCCCCCATAAACTGTATTCTACATCACATTATTCAAGAAACGATAGATCAGCTTTTCTTTTCTCTCTTTCACTGTCAAAGCACGATAACTATCACCGCGAGATTGACAACCCATCAGACCCCCACGTACCACCTATAATTCGTCTCTCAACGAAAACTCTATCCTTACCTGCAACTTCAAGAGATAAGAAACATAACGTCGCATCATCACCCAAAAAAAAGCGAACACTCGTCTATACGTATATATAAACTTGCGTATGTCTCTGACGCCTCTGCCAATTGACATTGTGTATTGGATATCGCTCCTTTTACGGATCTCCGTTTGTCCACATGCTTCATTCTTTTTTTTTGTTCACCCCCTTGGGAGACAGTCGTATACATACACAGACGCGCGTATTCTCCTTTAGTTTTTCGGACTCTGTTATTATTCGCGTCCTCGTTTATCCTTAACTTTTTATATCTCTACTCTTTACTCGCGAGATCCTTTTCCTTTTTTTTTTCATTTTTATTCTCGATGATTCTACCTACGTATGTATATAACTACGTACACCAATCAATCACTGACATTTAACGCTACATAAATTTTCGACTGATTTGATAGATAATTTCTATTAAGCCGAATGGTTTAATGACTATCGATTACCTCTTTTTTTTATACATATATAAAAAAAAGAGTAAAAGGAAAGGGGGAAAGAAATCGACGTTTGGGACGTTTAATGAGTATCGTTGTGTGGTCGTCGTCGTCTTCGTCGTTATTGAGTGAGCTACTGCCTACGGCCTTTCATCAAGTTATATGTGTGTATGCACGAATTGATGTCGATAAGGGCGCAATGCTAATTCGTAACTCTTGCCACGCGCGGTTTTGTATAATTTATATTTTCTCAGGTGGTTTATAGTTTTATATGTGGATATTTGATTGCTGTTTACAAAACAAAGTTTTTGGTAAGAGACTGTTGTGAAATTGTGTAAGCTTGAATTTTGATGACGAATGATTTAATAGTTATATGGAAAATGAATTTGAAATTGTAAAATAATAAAATTTTTATTTGACGTTAATCTCGTTCTGTGATTGACTTGATATGTAATTAAATCAATCAGATTAACAAATCTTGATGTATAATTCAAAATTTTACGCATCGATCGAAATATGAAAATACCTTAAATAATCGTATTGACCTCAAAATATCAAACTATTTCGAGAAGTTCAAGCAAAGAAATAGTTCAATAGAAAGTAATCAATCCATCTTTAGAAAAGAGTTCCATTGGAAAAAGTCATCAAGAAAAGACATTATACAAAATAATATATAAAACGTAATAAAAAAACATCTAACTTATCCGCATAATTTAAACGTCAATTATCCAACTCTCTTTTTTTTCTCTCAATAATATATTATCTCTTCTTACTCTTACGCATTGCGAGCAAATAAGAAAAAAAAAGTTTCATCGTATGACTTTATATACCTATAGTATCCCAGACACCTATGCATCTTTGGTATAGACAGACGAAGTTCACGCACAATCGGTTTTCAGGAATTCACGGCTTTTCGAAAATATTCATCAACCTGCACCATAGTGTATGGATAAGTAAATAAAAGAGTAAAATCTTGAGAATAAAAATCCCACAAAGACAGAGACAGTCAGACTTGCGAATTAGAGACGACGTATTTATCCATATATAAGCTCAAGTAGAGTTTATATAGCTTACTTGTGAAGATGGATCGGATAATCGCAGCTACAGTACTATACGCGACTATCAATTAAAGCTCTTTCTCTCGCGTACCTATACCTATATTCGCGGGGGCCAGAAAACGACCATGGATATTATATCGGCTACATATAAAAGCATCGTATATAGGTATACGTATACACACGAAAGACTTTAAAAGTGTATATATACGTATAACAGTGTGTGCAAATTCCTTCTTTGACTTACCTTCTGTCTTACTCAGTCTTTCTTTCTTTCTTTCGGTATTACCGCCACTATAGATAGCATATATATATATATATATATATATGTGTATATATAGCGAGTTATCTCAATCGGGCTTTCGCGCGAGTTAACAGAGAGTTGCTGCTGCTGCTGGTAACAGTGGCGGCATCGGCGGGTTCTCTGTGCTTAAGACAGAAAAGAGACGATCGGACACAAAGATCTCTTATTGAAATTCCAGCGGAACCATTTCTTTCTGATCCTGCTGCTTACTGCTTCTGCTGCTGCCGACTTGAAAACTTGGAAGAAGGGAAAAGATTCTACGGCAGCTGGTATATAGCTTTTGTATGTGTGTATGTGTGTGTGTGTGTCTATGTGAATTTGCAGTTGCTGCTGTTGCGTTTCGGATCTCAATTAACGATAATTGGCAGCTACTGACTCTCTTGATCGCGTCGCTTTTATGTAAGAGAGAACGAGAGAGAAAGAATGAACCTGTGCGTTTATTGAGCTTGCTTTGGATTATATACCTACTCGTGTTCTCGCTCTCACTCTTGGATTATAGGTGTGTATAGTCACTCTCTTTCTCTTTTCACAAAGCCTCTTGAGAATAGCTTGATATTTTTTATGTATGTATGTTTGGTGTATTATATATTATACATCTGGAGTACACGAAAATCCAGTACGAAATTCATGTGCGAATTGAATGGTTGGAGCAAAATCTTTTTATGAAATAGTTGGGGAGGAGAAATATAGTGGAAAAACTTTATTTGAAATATAAGTCTGTGAGTACATATAGGGTGACTTTATTACGTACTGTTATGTAATTAAAATTTAGATAACAGATATGTAATTGATAATTATTTAAAAAAAATTAATTCTTTTTTTTTCAATCTTAAATTAACATCAAATTTTGGAAATATTTCATTATATCAATTATATTGAAATTTCGCAACAATGTTTTTGTACGTAAATTTCATTAGAATAAAAAAATATAATATTGCTTAAAAACCACTAACCACTGATACTTTTAGTTTGCGTGTATCGACATCGTTATTTAACTTTTTAAAGAAGAATGAAAAAAAAAAATAAAGTTAAAAATGTACTGATGTTGTGTACGAGCACAATGGAACATCGATCTTGGAATGTTCGTGATTTTGACGAGAATAATGGCAAAAGTTTTCAAGTCAATGATAAGCAAAAATGTACGAAGGCAAATTAAACTTGAGGTTTCTTTTAAAAAGAATGAGCCCACGAGTATTTTAACTTGTGCTTTTTGTTCGCCAGAAAACAAACTACAATTGACGAAGGAGGAAAAGAGAACTTTGACAGTTGAAGAGTTAAAGAATTTCCTTTATGAAAAAAGTTGGAATAATTTAAGTAAATTGCGGTGCTGATGTTTTTTTTTGCAAGATCATTTACGTTTTTACTAATGGTATATTTTTTATCTGACTTGAAAAGTTGAATAAATTTTGTTGTTAAATAATGTAAAATCGAGAAATTATTATAAAACATTTTTTAAATTAATTTTTAACCGTTATACGATTAAAACGCGTGAAATTTATTAATTTCTTTTTAGTAAGCTCTGATAAAAATTTAAATTAATTATACACAATAGCCTAACTGTTTTTATTTCTGCATAATAAACACTATCTTTAGATTATATAATCAATATGATTGAATATATATATATATATATATATATATATATATATATATATATATATATATAATATATATATATATATATATATATATATATATACATAATTATATAGGATTATTTCTTTTATAATTTTATTAATGAAAAATAGGAAAAAAAATCAGTAAATTATTAGTAAGTCGTTTATAATATTTGCATTATTTGCACGTGGAGATAACAAATTAAGATTTCGTTGATAGTTATGATAATTTTGCAAATTAATAGAGTGTAAATGACTATCTGTTTTTTTTTTCGCTACCGTTATTCATAGAAACCAAATCGAATTAAACTTTTATAACCTACCAAATCAAATAATTATTTATCATCAAATAAATTTCATCAATAACAAATTATTTTTTTTCTTAAACAATAACAATAATCATACATTACCTAAATTTCACATTTCTCACAGAAAAATAACATATATAATCGTCTATTTTCTCAACCTCAACTCATCATTACAACATCGCAAAAGAAAAAAGAAAAAAAAAGAAACTTCATTCCATCATCTAATTAATAAACATGAAAACACCTCGTCGTCTCAGTACAAACAACCATCACGAAATATCCTATCTCACGCCAATAGCGTTACTTTAGTACTCAATACAAAAAAAGTCAGGTTCATCAGAATCTCGCGACAAAACAAGCATTAAATAAAAAAAATCATCCTAACACTCGCAAGTTAAAGCCTCCTTTTTAAAAGAAAGAGGGGCGTGCAACACACGCGTCCGCCAAAAACGAACGCCAAGGACGTAAGAGACAAAAAAAAAGTAAGCCAACTTACGCGTGCGCATACCACACTCATCTGTATACCACTTAAGAAAAAAAAGAAAAGAGATCAAGTATACCTATAGGTATATATGTATGTATATATATACACAGCTGTTTCATGCGCGCGTGCCTCCGAGGATAGACAGACGGACAGACAGACAGCGGTGAAGTGCGAGAGAGGGTTTAGAGAAGAAGAAGAAGAAGGAAGGGAGAAGGGAGAAGGGTAAGTCAAGAAAGAGAAGGAAGCAAGAGAGCGGCGGTTTGATGCAGCAATCTAGCCGCGTTGATTAGGAGTCGTATGTAGAATCGAGAGAGAGAAAGAGAGAGAACCGGATTCCCCGAGAACCTGTTTCCACGTTCACGTAAGATCTTCTACTCACCCCCCTTTATAAACCCCTGTAGTAGCAAAAGAGAGAGAGAGAGAGAGAGTAAGCGCGCGAGTAATCGACTGACGGATCGGCGACCGTTCGAGTCAGCGACCCCGATGAACCGACAGCTATTCTCGTATAATGTGTGTGTATGTGTACGTGTGTTGCGCTTTCAATGTAAGCTCTTATGATATATCCATATACATATAGTGACCAAGATACGTAAGGATATTGTTTGGATGCTGTATAAAATATATTGAAAGTTTGATGGGTTAGTTAGAAGTTAAATAAATTTTAACGATACAGTAATTTCATAATGTAATAGTTATTAGTGTAGTTAGAATACTTAATTACCCTATTTTCACGTGAATTCTTCATTATCACGGTTATCTATAGAATATACACTAAAATTTGTTTTTACGTAGTAAAATACTTTCAAACTTTTCATTTTTTTTCCGAAGTCAATTCTAAGAATTTAACGGTTCATTAATTTCATTAAATACAACGCAAAAAGAAAAAATAAAAAGAAACTGTTAATATTTACAATTCAAGACAGAGGTTATTAGCATTATTTTCTCGTATTGGTAGCAAGTGTAAATTTCATTACCGAAAAATCAATTAAGCGTAATTAAAAAAGATATTATCTTTATATCAATAAAATCATCCAAATAAAAAAAAGTGGTGTCAACCAGACAGAATTTAATTATTCATTCATGTCACGTGATGCTGGTATGAAATTTTGAATTAAGTCACGTGAAACAATGATGAAATTGTTTAAATATGTATACGTCTGGGAATTTGGTAAGATTATATTATCAGATGTAATTATAAACTTGTAATTAATTATTATATATTCTTTATATTAATTAGAGTAGAAGTTATGAATGTTTAAATACAATAAAAATTTAAACTAATAAGTTAGATCCAGGTGATGTGTTACGGATTGTTATGAAAATGAGATTGATGAATTTTCTACTAATATAATGTGTGTAGTCGTTGTTTGAATTTTTTAACAGTATAAACTTATGTAAAATCTGAATTTGAGTTGCTTTTAAATAGTTATTATAAACGTAGTTTAACAAAAAAAAATTAATAAAAGATTAATCGACAAAGTCACAAGAAAAATCGTAAGAAAAGTCAACAGTTTTTTTATTGATAAATTTTAACGAATTAGCTGTCAAAGTGATTTAGATGTTCAATATTGGGAAAAAAAAGTTAACTGTGAATTACTTAAAATTTTTCCATAAATGTGAGTATTGTGAAACCTAAAACAGCTATGTTGTAACACTTTAATTTAATTTATTCACTTATAAACGCTTTGTATTCTTTTTTTTTTTTTTAAAGTGAAACAAACTTTTCCATAAATTTAATACTCAAAAAGATATCCACTTTAATGCTATTATAAATAAATGAGATTATTTATAGCATTATACTGATTATCTTATGATTTGAAATCTTTTATTATGTACTAATCAAGATTTAAGAATGTATCACTAAAAATACAAGTTTTTTAAAATCTTCCATTTTCTTAAGATTTTAAAATACTGACTTTAATTTTTGAATTTGCATTTATAAACAGAAATTTAAACTAATTTATCGAAATCTCAATGTTGATTTAAACGGAGGAAATGTAATGTTTTGAAAATCAAGTTAAAATATTTTATTACATTAAATTAAAAACTGAATTTTATCTATATTTAGATTCCCCTTAACTATTTATACATCATATCTACCAAAAAAGGTTGTAATCTTAAGAAGTCAACCGAAAAAAAATCAGATTTCTCAACTTTCATTAACAATCTATATAGGTACCCCCAAACAGTTAATGTTTCAACGTAATTTTTCATTTACACCTTCACCAAATTTAAAACAAGCACACATTTAATTTTTAAAACATTTACTATTTATTTTATTTTCTAAATTACTTATAACCAAGCACATACATACATTCCCTCTTTTTTCCTCACTTTCTGAAAAAGCCACTACGTTTAAAAAAAAAAGAAACCACTCACTTGGTCGTCCCTTTCGTTATGCATATCTATATACGTATATAAATCAAGTTTTTCCGCTCGTCAAGTCTTTCTTTTAATCACATATAGCTTAATGGGGACTTCGTTACTCTCATATACATATAAATATAATCTCTCATTTTCTAGGCAAGTCTGCATAAACATATATACTAATCACCTACGACGTCTACTACACCCTTTAAGAAACTTAAGATCGAATAATATGAAGATCGGTGGAGACCAAGCGACATAACTGAGTTCGCTTGATGATGATGATGCTTTGAGTTGAGAAGAAGTCGACTAAAGAGAGAAAGAGAAAGAGAGAGGGGGGATGTTTAAGGAGTGTGAAAGGAACTGCAAATGTTCTCGGATTTAGTGCAAGTCCAAGTACGTAGCGAGTCATGTGTCTCTCTCTCTTTCGTTGGTTGAAACGAGCCGATTAAGCATCTTTTAAAGATTTAGCACTTGCTGAAACTCGTTAGCTTTGCTTAAGCTTTTCGGAGATAGGTGGTTGAAGATGGAAGGGTGAAAAAATGGAAAAGGTGTGTTGAGAAAAAAGTGCAAACGTAGATATAGATTAAGTGCGCTCTCTCTTTCTTTTTCATTTCCAAGGTAACGATTGTCAAAGTGATGAGTTTGGATGATCTATAATGAATATAACGATGTGTTAGAAAGGTAGAGGAAACATTTGATTGATAAAAAAAAAACTGTAACGGTTTTTTTAACTTTTTATTTTGAGTATCTTGTTTTAAATATGGATAACAGATAATAAAGATTTTCAAGATAATAGATAAGAATAGCTTAGACGATAAGATGTTGGTCTCGTATTCCATAGGTTGTGAGTTCGATTTCTGACATTCGTCGTTAATGCTATTATATTAGAATTCCCATGCCGAAATACATTAAATATAGTGTTAAAAAGGTTAAATTTCTCTTAAGAAGCTTAGAACAATCATATCCGCATATTATATAAATTTTTTTTTATTTTTTCTCAAACTTTAATTATTTAAACAAATCCTGTACACTTTATCTAATCAGAATTAAAAAATGGAAAGAATTTTTTTTTTTTAAATTACATATAATATGTAAACGCCCTCACCGACGATCAGAAAAATTGTTGCAGAAAACAAAATTTTTGTATTTTAAAATTAAAAGTATATTCCGAATTCTCATATTATTAAAGCTATTATCACCATTATACGTTTTCCACCATAATTTCAATTTTATTTTTTTTTTAATTTATATGAATTACAATTTTATTTACAAGAAATTTTCTACCAAATACTCGACAGTAATTTTTTTTTTTCAATTTATGTTCATTATAAAAATCTTATCGTTCGCAAAATTATCATTCAAATAATCACATTAAATAATTAACCATTTATTCAAATTACTATATCTAATTTCATCGCATCTCATTGCTCATTGGAATGTACCACTCTTTAAAATTTCGTATAAGTAATAACCACTTCAAGTCTTAACCACCCATTTACTTAAATCATTAAAAAAAAAAAAAAATCACCATCTCCAAGCAGTATCCCTTTTTTGTAATCCTCGTCTTTACTAATTACCGCATTTATAATAGTGTCAATTTACGCTCTTAACGCTAATCCGATCAACAAATACCGTACTTTAACAGTTTAATGTTCGTACATGAGAAAGAGCAAGTTGGTAGTTCATTAGCAAGCTCAACCCTTGATCACTTTTAAAAATATTCTCTCTCTCTCTCTCTCTCTCTCTCTCTCTCTCTCTTTCTCAACGCGAAAAACCTAAGGGAAAGGATGATTTCCTTCTTCTTTCCTCTCCCCCCCCCCCCTCCTACTTCCATACACATCCCATACTACAGTTTCGCGGAATGCCAGCAGTCTTGGAGAGCTGTATAATTGCCACACGGGTGGTCGGGCTATTTGCGCGTGCACCTTGCGCACTCACTCTCCCCCCCTCCCTTCCTTTCCCTCCTTCGTGATCGAGTCTTTTCTCCGTCCTGATATTCCATCGTCCGACAGGTCCTATATGACGGCTACTGCTGCTGCTGCTACTGTATGGATGTGATCCCGTGAGTATATGCGATTCTACTGCTGATGCTGCTTGTAGACATACTGATCCGGTTTTTCTACAGCGAGATCTTGCTTGAACACACTCTTTTCTATGATTGCGTTGCTTCGTATTTTTCTCAGCTAGTTTTTTTTATTTATGTTTTTTTTTTGTTTTATGTGATTGGTAACTATAGAATAATGTTCAGACAAATGATGTGGATCTATAAAAGTTCATTTTTTTTAAATTTATTTTTTATTTATTTTTATATTTTTTAAAATATTTAAATATACGTCATTTTTTAAAAACTTGTGTATTAAGATGCTCAAAGTAGAATTCAGAAAATTTTGCATTTGAAATTTTTTTAATAACTATTTATATTATTTATATTGAAAGGAAATCAGAAACTTGTGAACTTGGTAAGTTCTGTTATAAAAAATTTTTACAGGTTTTAAATCTAACAAGTAAAAGAGCATTACGATAATCCCAAAAAGTCACTGATTATGGTAATGACACGTAATTACCGTAATATTTCCATCCTTTTTAATTTTCTGCGTCAATATAATTGATTTATACGATCTTGCAATACATCTTTAAAATACTACGTTACTATACATAAAAAATATGTTTTCAAAATATAATTATCATTTTTTGTCTTTTTTTTTTTTTTATAAAAAAATGTTTATAACTTCAAACTTATTGAATATGGAAGAAAAGCTATTAAACTTGCTCTTTAACGATATCTAATAATAATACACTTCAGTATCCAGCTATTGTTATCGAAAGAATAAATGTTTATACCTATATACAGGGATGCTTCTGGTGTCTAAATAAAAAAAAATTTTTCAAAGACTTGAAAAAAAGTACAAAAACTCTGATCAGTAGGTATATGCCAAATAAGAGGACAAATTTTAGACGAATAACATATGGTGTTAAAATTCTTGCAACAAATTTTTAATACATTATTTTAATATAAATTTTAAAAATCAAATAACAACGAACACACATAAACCAATAACTTTTACCCTTCACTAAACTTTTCTCTGAACAATAAAAAAAAAAAAAAAAATATCAACCCCTTATTATTATTACCCACCCCAAACAGATCAACTAAGTATCTCAACATAGCTCATCAATCGTGACAACATTAGAAAAGGTTGTAAGCGACTTTAAAGAACGACCTAAACGAAGGCAAAGCAGTAGAGTATAACGTATTTGGTATAGGACAAACCCATAGTAGGATAAGAAACAAGCAGCGAAACCAAGAGAGAGAGAGAGAGAGAGAGATAGAGAGAGAAAGAGAGCCGCCCGCTATAACGTCGTTCTCGCACTACTATATGTATATATAGCTGATGGTACGTGTATATGTATGTACGTCGTGGTGATGCTTGAGGCGTCTTACAAGGCGATTGCATGAGAGAGGTGCATGCATCTCTCGAGAAAGAGCCTCTGCTGCTGCTGTTATATGTATATACAGGGGGTATACAGGGGGAAGGGGGACAGGAGTTTAACGTTGGAGTCAAAGGAGGAGGAGGAGGTAAAGGCAAGAGAGAAGAGGCTACAAGTGGCATGGTTTATCGAGAGGCAAGAGCGCCAGCACATTGTGGCCTGCTGCATAATATTAACATTAGTGGTGATTAGTGAGGCCGCGTGTTGCTCCTGCTGCCGCGAAAGTCTCTTCTCGCCTTCTCCTCCTCCTCCTCTCCCTGTAGCTACAGCTTCTCTCTACCAACACGGCCGAGCTTCGGCTCTTCCATCCATTAACGAGATTCTCCGGGACACTTGTGAGAGAGAAAGAGAGAGAGAGAGAGAGAGACTTGAGACACTTGCACCGGCTTGGAAGAGGATATAAAAAAAAGGAGTTGGACCAACAGTCCCTTCGGGCTGTTTACCGGACACTACCGCTGCTTATACGATGTCGTTGCTGCTGTTGCTGCTGCTGCAGCTCGTTTCGTTCGTTCGTTCATCCACGCGCAGCTTCTGGAATTCAGGGAGAGACGATACGCGAGAGAAAGAAAGTAAAAAAAAAAAGATAAAGAGAAGAAAAAAATGAATGAGAAAAGAGGAGGTAGGGAAAAAAAGGAGAATACGCGAGAACGCATCCGGTAATTTAGATTGTTGGCTTTTGATTTTCGGGGTGAGCTCTATCTTTCTGCCAATTGCCGGGAGGCATTTTGATTCTTATCTAGAATACTATACCATACATGCCGACTACTTATATGCGTATGAAAGTGAAATAATGCCGGTCGACCGACTTGGAGACTTTTCGTTTTTGCCGCGTTCATTTGGTTTTGTGTGTCTTCTTTTTTTTTTACCTCGAGTTGAAGGAAAAGAAGAGAAGGAGGGTATATGTGTGTGAGAGAGTGAGAGAAGAGCGACCCCCCGAGAAACTTGAAGACTGGCACATTTTTCATGAAGAGCAGGCTGTTATTCATTTGCTTCTCTTTCTACCCTTTCCTTTGCTCTTTTTTTTTAGTCAAAAAGTTAAGAGAGGCTGCGTGTTTATGTGTGTCGCCAATATTAGCGACTCATTATGTCACAACCTGCAATTCATGGAAATGTAAGATATAGGGGATGGAGTTTGAAAAATGTGCGTACGATTTACAGCATAGTTATTTTTACATTGATTATTATTAGTCGGTAGATAAAAAAATTTTTTGATACAAATTTATTTAATTATAAATTTAAAAACTTTTTTAAAATGTGTTACTATAGATATACTCGTGTATTGGCAATTAAAAAAAAAATAAACAACCTTCATCTGTATATTTCTTCTTCTTAATCAGTGCAAATATTTTCTAATGCCGATTAAAAAGGCCGCAGTGTACTATTTCTAAAAATTGATCGTTCTTTGTAAAAATCGTTTTCGATGCTCTATTATAAGCATATTTTGATATGTAAGTACTTAGGTAAAAGCTCAGTCGATATACGCCAGAAATCGAACCCATGACATGTGGATTACAAAATTAACGCCTTATCGTCTAAACCAGACCTCTTGACCAAATCTTTTTTTTATTAGTTCTATTCAACGAAAGCTTTTTAGAAATGATTGTTAGAAGAAAATAAAACAATTTTTTTAGAATAAAAAGAAATCATTTATTTTTATAACTTCTTTCATCATTCATTATTATATACAAAAAAATTTGTAAAATGTCAAGTTAGCATTTTTAACGCTGAAATGCAATTATAAATAAAATTATTTCCTCTGACAAAGTATATTCACACAAGTAAACACACACAAAAGTCAAATTAAAATTAAATATAAAATACATAAACGCATTTATTTATCATATTCCTTTAGTGACCAAAAGACCACCACCTCATTGCATTTACAGGTAAACGTTGAAAGAAAGCTCCTTGTGTACAAAGTCACCCGGAAATATATCATTATGTTCTTTCCTTCTCTCATCTTTTGCAAAAAAAAAAGAAAAAAAAAATGTTCTCATATATAATTGCATTGCATAAGAGGCGGTCTAACGTGTATATGTGAGCATATATAAAAAGCCTTGATTTATTCATACTCGAATTTCATTTAGCATCACACACATATACACATGCTTACAAACATATATATTTCTTTTTCAACTTATAATTGTCGCGCGCATCATCTTCTCTTTATTTCGCTTCTAGCAGTAGCTGCTTTTACTAAACCAAACAGATATAAAAGAAGAAAAAAGTCAAGTCGCGCAAAAGTCAAAGGAGAAACAAATATCCTCTTTTATGCGATTTCTTATAAAGTATAAGATTCTTTCTTAGTACTTTACCAAGCTCAAAGCTTTCTTGCTGCTTGGTAGGGCTCGAAACGCAAAGTTCTTTTTTTTTTCTTCTTTTTCTTTAAGCTTTATACTGTAAATGCAAGTCAGTATGTTTTTACAAGGCGTTCCAAAGATCCGCGTCCTGGAAACCCAAAGTCCGTTTAATAAAGAGATAAATAAAAATAAAAAGGAGAAAGAAAAAAAAGAAATAAATAGTGAGGGTAAAATGAAGCAGATAAAAGAGAAAGAATTAAGGGAGGTAAATGAGTAAAAAAAGGGGGGATGAATGGACTTTTGGAGAGAAATAGCCTTATCATGTGATGTCATTTGCTATAAGGAAGAAAAAGGGCTTTACTGTTTTAATGTTCGTAAATACTTTGGTCGCGGGATATGAAACATTTTTGAGATGTCGCATGTATTTTTTTTTTTTTTTTTATAAAATATGAGTGTAAAGGCTATGCCGTTAATGGATATTTACTGAACCTGAAGATTTTATTGTTTTTTAAATAATATTCCTTTATTATATCTGCGGGCAGAAAATGACTGTTTTCACCCTGCGGCGAGAGATCAAAATGTTATTTTCCACTTAAGATGAAACATAAGAATAGAAATGGATATTCAAAAAATTATAGGTACGTCATTATTTTATCAAAAAATTTGAAACATTACCATTAAGTATAGAAAATTGATTGAATCTTTTTCTTTTAAATAAAATCAGAGATAAACGATAAAATATGTAAAAATGACTATTTCAACATAAAATAAATTAAAAATGAAAAATTCACACACTTGTATTTCCCGTAAAAGATTCTTATTAACGTTTAAACACTCTTTTCTAAACCAAATATATTAATATCAACATATTTTAGAAAATGATTTATTAAATTAACTTACATCATTATAATAGACAAGCAAAATTATCCATTATACAGCAGAACTAGCTACCTGCGTAAAACCCAGCGTGTTAAGTTGGCAAACGCACAGTGCGACAAAAATATATAATCCACAGACAAAAAGAAGGGAGTTTAAATTAAAAAAAAAAAAAATGAAAATCTCGGCGGGTTATCGCGTGTCCAAAGAGATAGAAAGAGAGAGGGGCTGTCGGATATTCTCAACTTTCTCGCACCAGGGGCGCGTTGTAACTCGTCCTTATAATACCAAGTACATGAGAATAAGCGTAGCGCGGCTGCTCCTTGGTTCGACTTGTTTATGGGAAACGCAAAACACACACACACACATGCCACAAAGAAAAGACACAGGATGTTCTTATATATACACAAAGAAACGAAGAAGAGAGAAAGAGAAAGAGAGAAAGGACTCTCGCGCCAACTCGGCGGCCATCTAAATCACATTTACGCACACACACACACACACACACACACACACAAACATACACGTACTGCGGATTTAACGTTTAAGACAAATAATTAATTTAGGGCCAGGTTGGTTGAGGCTGCTTCTGCTGCTGGTCTCACTGCGGGTGGGCTTCCCTACTCTCTCGCTCGACTGACCACGGCTCCCGCGCGACGCCAACGTTATTTCGCGAAAGAGAGAGAGAGAGAGAGGGGGGGGGAGAATTGTCGCGAATTACAACCTTAGCTTCTCGCGCGAATCGACCGAATGCATCTACTATCTTACCTATACCTGTTATACACCACGTAGGATATGAAGTGCGTCCTACCTCCTCACCGTTTTTAGTTTTGCTTGAGTAACGAGCTGAATTTTACATGGTGTATATATATATTTGCGTGAATGGGATGGTAGAAAAGGGGGAGGATAAAATGGTTATAATGTGTGTATGTATGGAGAAGTAGGGAGGTAGAGTTTGGCGCCAGGTTGGCAAATATCAAGGTTGTACTGAGGTGACTTTTGAGATTTGTGATTTGAGGGTGTATATAATGTCTTTCACGTTGTGTATGTGTGCATGAGGATATGGAAGTATTATGGAAATGGCTTTGTAAATTGATTTTAGTGAGGTTTGTAAGTGTTTTTTTGTTTTTTTTTTTACGTAAGTATAATAGTTTCTTGAATAGTTTAATAAATTTATATGATACTTTTGCGATACTAACACGTTTATGAAGAAACAGTAGGATATACTGTTTATACAAGTCTTTCTTGTTTCTTTAATTTTTTTTGTCTGTAGATAAAGAAGCAAAATATTTTTTGTAATATCTAACATAAAATACAATTTACTGCATTAGCTTTTTTAAAATTTAAATAAATAAGAGTAATAAAATGTCCATAAAAAATTATAATAAAAGTTACAAATAACAACGAAAATTATTTCATTTCGAGATACATTAATAAAAAAATCCTATCACTATCATAACCTAAATTCAAACACAAAAACATGCGTGAGAAAAAAAATTTACCGGTACATATCTTGCGTGATTTGCATAATCTCCCTTGGTCTTCTCTTGTCGATAGAATTAACGAGCTAATGCTTACCCAGTGCCGTATTAAGTGCATTGGAGGCCCATGGGCAAAAAAAGTGTGGGGGCCCCCTTGTAAGGCAGAGAAAATTTGGAGTTTAAAAATTATTATGCC
>JAPYZE010002631.1:0-24874 GCA_030522805.1 Leptomastidea abnormis
TTTTTTTTTTTTTTTTTTGCATTTAAATGCGTATGTTTCACATATCAAATATATATATATATATATATATATATATATATATATATATATATATATATATATTCTTTGAAGACTGATGGCCACATTTACATTAAAATGTATTTGTTTTCTATAAATAATAGTACACCACATAAAAATATAAAAACTTTATATTTACTATAAAAATGAAAATTAAAAAAAAAAGAAACAATATTAATAACTTATTTCACTCTTTTAAAAACTCAAAAAAATTTTATTTACCAACTTACACACCAACATCAGTACTCCTGCACGATAAATAAGTCATTTCACAAAATTTTGACGACTCTAGCACACACACAGATCAGGTATAATTTGATTTTATCTAAAGCAGAGTATAACCCAAGCATAAAAGCTCACACGTCCACATAGAATATGTTGGAATTTGGTAAATTCCAGCGTGTGCGATATTTAACGCACTTTGCATCCGTTCATCCACCTATACGCAGACAAAATTCGCGAATTGAGTTTAAAGGGTACAAAGCGTCGATGCATACGCGAATTACGATTATTCGCGCCATGGCAATTGTAAAAGCTAATTCGGACGTAGTAGTACTACAGGAATTTGTGATGAGGAGAAAAGAGGAATGGGAAAAGGTAAAATTAGCCGATCGGTTGGATTCGCTATTGTAAAACCATATAATGCCACGTTCGATGTCGAGATGTGAGGACTGTATGGCTTGGTGATGTGAATCCGCGTTATGTGTGTATCGTAATCAGGTACTTTAGTCTGCAGCTTGGTATTTTGCTTGTACGATTGATAAATATTTTTTTTTGTAGATTGGTGAAAAATTAAATAAAAATTTTTGTTATTAATTTTTTTTATACAATTTTTATTTAGTTACAATAAATGATTGTTTCTAAGAATGTTATTTTTAAATTTAAAATAAATTATTCATTTTTCATATAAATAGATCCAACGTTATAAGACTTCGATTTAATAAGTTTAATAAGGTCTGTAAGCTTTTCATTATCGTCTGACGTGAAAACCTTATCCCATGAAAATGAAAAAAGTTAGGAGGGTCGACGAACAATTGAAAGTCTGTATTAATACATAAAGGATCCTCAGTTATAAAGCGAGACAATTCCTATAGGCTGATCCTGCTGCTATGTTGTCTCCCCTCATCGTGGCAGTTTACATGCGTCGATGGCTAGATGAATTTTCTCATACCTTCCTTAATCAAATTAAAGTTAAATCATCACTTTTCCAAGTTATTATATGCTATCAAAGTATTTTTATTAAATAATAAAGTCTAATTCAATTTAAAAAATAAAAATAAAAAAATAAATAACACCGCATTAAAGTTATGAATTTGCATAATTCTATACTCATTCGCAATAAGTCAGTTATCAATCAATTACATCCAGTCAATTTCCAAGTCCTCCCCTAAAATCCACAGATTGGACAAACGACTGATTATCAGCCAAAGCGTTCGAGCTTCTTGTAAATTCATCCGCAATCAAAACCACCAGTAACGTAGTCACCAGTCCTCTCTCTCTCTCCCTCTTTCTCTCTGTGTGTCTCTGTCTCTGTACGCCTTATAACCAATAATTTCAATCGATAATATCTGAATGAGTTCCTTAAAGATGTAACACGCATTACTACCATACATACATACACACACCGTGAAAATTTTGCGATCAACATACGAGCACAAATTACGTCTCTCCCTCTCTCTCTCTCTCTCTCTCTCTCTCTCTCTCTCTCTCTCTCTCTCTGTCTCATCGCGTGATTATTCGCATGTTAGCCAGGATATAGCCAGCGGCGCTGTTCCACACTGAGTAATAAACACTCGTGGTGATGGGTAAGGAGTAAGACAGAGAGAGATAGAGAGGTGGTCTAGAGGCGGCAAACGGCATGAGGTGCACCCGTTTGATTGGGCTTCATAATGACGGTACCTACTACACTGGCATTGTCATGCAAATCTCTTGACAGCCAAGTGTCTCTAGCTTTCTCTCTCTCTCTCTCTCTCTCTATGTATATGTATATGTCCTATGTATGTACTTATATGTACCCTGAGGCAACGCTTCGAGAAGCGCCTCAGTATAGCGCTTATCGCCACGGTTTGCCGAACATAAATCGACATGAAATCGGACACTCCTCCGTTGCCCATCGCTCTATCTCTTTCTCACTCCCTCTCTCTCTTTCTCTCTCAAAGCTACCCTCCTACTTCCCTTTACAACTACTACAACAATTACTACTATCGTTATAGTTATATCTGAGGGTTGCCCAAACTGTGCGCGTCTTTAATTAGATGTTAATGTCGTATACTAATGATAAAGTGAATCAAATAAAAAAAAAAATTTTAATACAGCGTGCGTAAAGTTTGCTTTTTGATGCATGTATTTTAGGTGCAAACCACTTATTATTTGGACGAGAATTGGCGACATGCGAAAAAGTTTTTACGCATGTGGATATATATTTTTTTTCCACTAAAGCGTGCGTGGAAGTATATATTTGACGATTTCTGTTTTTAATTGAATATATTAAATGTATATGATACATATACAACTTTATAAATCATCATCAAATACCAATACGGCGACTTTTTAGATTGTTTTCATTGTTTTATGACAAAATATGCTTTGATTTGGGCAAAAAATATTAAAATTAAGTGAATCAAATGAAATTAAAATTTTATTTTTTTGTTATATCTATAGTGTATATATAGCTATAGCTTTTGATACTCCGACCATCTACTTAACCAAAAATCGCGATTTTGATGAAAAGCCGCACTGAGACCACTTTGCGGCGACTTTTTAGATTGTTTTGATTGTTTTATGACAGAATATGCTTTGATTTGGGCAAAAAATATCAAAATGAAGTGTATAGAATAAAATTAAAATGTTATCTTATTGTTATATCTATATTGTCCAATTGAAAAAAAATGTTATTGTTGCACATAATTATATCGTAGACGTAATTAAATGTAATTAAAAAAAAATATTTTCATTGCATTATATCTATATCGTTTTATACTAATTTTAAGGCCTTTTTATACTTTATGATGAGTATACTTCGGGCTAGGACTTGGAAGCTAAAACAGCGCGCACTGAGAATCGAACCCACAACCTGTGAATTACGAAGCCTGCGTACAGCCCATTCAGCTACACTAAGTCTTATGAGTGACTTTTCATTTTACTTACATTATTTTAAGACAAAATATGCTTATATTTGTAAAATTAAGATAAACAAGATATTAAGAGAGAAAGAGAGAGAGAGAGAGAGAGAGAGAGAGAGAGAGAGAAAGAGAAAGAGAAAGAGAGAGTTTAGAATTGGACTATTATTTTGTGCTGCAGCTTTTTTCAATATTTTGCAGATGTACTTGCTTGGTTGTGGTGGTTTGAAATTTATTTAGAAAGTTTGCATGTGTGAAGGCACTTCGATTGTATCGATTTGTTTGATATATTTATAAAATTGTATAGGTTTTTACAAACCAATACTAAATTAATTAGATTTACATCTAATAATTGTATTTTACAATCAGAATCTATGCCAAAATTTTTTTTCCTTACACGTGGACGATTTGATACAAGTCTTATAAATATTATAGTGCCTACCACTATATAACTAGAAAATACAAGTATGTTTCTCGCCCTACGTTTAATCTTTTCTTTCATTTTCCAATGTTAAAGGGCCAAAAGTGATCATCGAGCTTGAAAACTTATTCCACGAAAATGCAAATGCAAATCTCTTGGCTCATCCTTTTTCATCTCCTTTCTGCTTGCCTTTGTAATATTCAATCTGCGACTTTACTTTCGTTGAGTACAAGGTTGACTTGACGTAATAATTTGGATGGTGTGCAGCTTACTTTGGTCTACTGTCCATTCTTTCGTGGTATGAGAATTCAATTAGTTTAGTTTTAAGAAAAAAAAAATTTTTTGAGTAAGAGTTGATTATTATATATCAACTTTTAGAATTTAGCGTGTATTGTGATATTCTATTAAATAATTATGTCAGACGATTTTTGATAAGTCGACATATACTTTTTTTCATAACAATCTTATATTTAATTTTTATATATTTTAATAAAATTCAGCTTTTCAATTTTATTTAAAATTTAAATTATAAACTAAATACTAATGATCAATTAAAAATTAAAACTCTAAATTTCCATCCTATTCATACCAAATTAATAGCTATAACCACATATCGATCTTTATACCTCGAATCAATAGTTTTCAAATACACGCACATATCATTACCTCAGCATAAAAAAGTTACCAAGTGCCATTCCCAGTATCGCTTTCTCAATTGCATCAACGTATAGTCTCTTCTTCCCCATATTTATTCATCGTGTCCTACTCTCTAATACACTCGCGAAAACCAGAATAGCAGAATCACACACACACACACATACACACACATATATATATATATATATATATATATATATATATATATACAAAGTCCTATGCATAGTCATCGTATAGAATCAAATTAAACTTCCGAGTATGGATCGAGATTAGCGTACACATATGCTCAGTACAAACTCTTGTTTACTTGGCACTCGAAGTGCAGCCCTTCTATGCTTGTGCATTGATATACCTATATACATACATGTGTGCATTTTAGAGATGCAGTATATAGGAGTATTTGAGAGAGAGAGAGAGAGAGAGAGAGAGAGCCTAGTGCTTTCCAATACATTTACACACGTACACACATACACATACAGAGGCTCTTGTGTAACAACCACTTCTCCCTTACTCTTTCTCTCTCGCGCGCATACGTTGTCGTAGTCTCCCGTTCACGAAGTGGCTCTTCGACGTGCATGGATTCACGAGATACGAGAAATAATGGTACTGAGTGGTCGAGAAATGAGAGAGTGAGAGAGAATGAATGAGAGCTGGACATAGTACTGATGCGTATAGGTAAACGCTCGAGGGATTGAGTGGCTACCGCGGACGTTTCGCTATATAGTCGCTGTGATGTCAGAGAGACTTTGCTGTCGGACTGAACCTGTGGCTTGGGTAATAGTCAGTTGACAATAACCGTTTATTGTTCCTAGACACTCTGATGCTGTCTAGGGAACTGAGCTATGTGTTGGTTTTGGGATTGCTGGGTTTGGCTTTGTTTGAAATTTTTTTCTAGGCTGTGTAATTTTTTTTTTTTGGAAAGCTGCTGTGAATTAGAGCAGATTGTAAATACGTTGACAATTATTTCTTATGTAAACGTAACAATAAACAATTAAATTAAAAATATAATGATAATGTATTTTCAGACAATATCAATTCATCGATAAAGACTACTAACGATTCGCATCCAAAATCGCGTCAGTATATAAGCGATATAAGACCACGAATGAAACAGTATACATTGGCATATACACGCGAGAATCGTCTAGCCGAAATAAATAAAGCAAACAGTTCGAATAAATAAAGCTTGACGGTTAAGACGCTTGAACTGATTTCTGTCCGATGCTCATCGATAGCAATCCACACGCTTGGATAAGCGCGTGAAGCTTGAGTTTGGTTGAGAAAGGGGGCAGTTAAATAAGAGAAAATATAGGGGGTTAAACTGATAGACTTGGTGTGGTTCTTCTGTTACGTAGATAACTGCGGACACTTGATATTCATTTACTTCTTGGCTAATACGTCTTGACTTTGTTTTATTGCGGATGAATTTTCTTATCGGAATGATTTAGTTTAAAGTCAATTTCTTTTGAAGTTATTGAGTGTAAAATTTTTTACCATCTAAATTGTAAAAGATTACATTTATAGATTTGAAAAAATATAATTTTTATTAGCTGTAAAAAAAGTTTGCTAAAATTATATTTTATTATAAGGACTAATTAAATAATATTTAAATAAATGCAAGATTATATTAAAATGAAAGAATTTTTTAAATATTTTCTCCAATATAATATACGTAGAAAAGAGTATACGTAATTCCCTTTATTTGTAAGCCTTCACGTTGCGAAATAATTTTCTTTCAACAGACACAATTGTCTCCCTCGTTTCTTTCTCTTTTTCATCCCCCTGCTTTAAAAATAAAACTGGTTAAAAAATAATTTGGAGCCTAACGTGCCATTACAGTCTCGCGTGTACCAATTGAATTTTGAATGTCTCGTCGCAAGAAAAAAAAAGAACAAAGTAAGGGACACACTTGGCAAAATCGTATAGTAAGAGAGAAAGAGAGAGAGAGAATAAAATGGGAAAGTCACCCATCCTCACATCTTTTCATAGAACGTGTTGGAATAATAGAAGCGCTAGGATGAGGCGAAATGAGGTGCAACGTTGAGCTCGATTATACGAAATAAAATTGCCAGCTGAGAATATAACGTAAAAAAAAGTGGAAGGAGAAGATAAGTGGTGAATGTACGCTAGAGTGAAAATCGACTGGAGGTATGTGTGAGATGAGAAAGACACGGTGAGAAGGGTGTGTCTTATAAGACTAAATAGTTTTTTTGTTTCAAATTACTTCGAAATCTGATATATGTCATATTTTTCATTTGACGTGTTAATTTTTCTATTTAATTAATTTTCATTCGAATTACGTGTTGTTTAAATTTAATGAAAAATATTTTTTATGATTTTAAGTGATGATAAATGATATTTTTATGTGAAATTTTAAATAAAAATTTTTCATCGTATATTTTAGATGAAAGATTGACGTGTAAGAAATTGCTATTTGTGATAAAGTTTTTTACACATAGGTATTGCATAAGATATATGAAAAATTTTCAACACGTGTTTTTGACAAGACTTCTATTAGATGTCCTATGTCCTTTTTTCGTTGATGATTTAAAATTAACGGATGTTAATACATAAATGATGAATACTAAAGTTATATCTTATGCATTGGTCCACATAAACATTTATCAAAATAAATTTCTCAAAATTTTTTCCCTTGATTTTAATTCTTTACAACATTTCAAAAGTTACACGTCTCTTGTCATTATTCTATGTCAAGAATACTGCGTCGCATGTACAAACGTGTGTCTTTTCTCCTGTTGAAAATCGTACATTAACACGAAGAACCGTCGTGCTGCTTTGAAAGCAACAAAGCCTTTACTCTGATGAGGGTTTATACGATGACGTTCGTTAGAAAATAATGAGCCATCAAGTTGGTGGCCAATTTGGCACATCTGCAAGCTCTATATTCCTCTTTCACTCTCTTTCTTATTGTCCGTCAACCATTCGTATATATTTAGTGTATATAGTATATTGTTCCCAAATTTCGTTTTGCAACTTCGCACTTCTGTCTGTCTTTCCCCGCAATACTCCATTATTTCTCTTTTCTGCTTGTAATACACTAAAACAGAAAAAAATAAATAATACAAGAAAATAAATATTTTAATTAAATAATTAAAAACATCTTACCATCCATTAAAATTACAAAGCAAATAAAATTAACCAAACATGAAACCGCAATCATAACGCAACTCCCAAAAAAATAAAGTACTTACTAATGGCCTACGGCTTGAGGCGTGATAATCACATACGAAAACTCAACTTCAGCCTCTCTGAGAATCAAGTTACCACAGGTAGCTACCAGGGGTAGGATACTATGCTTACACATCCGCAAACACCTATGACCAAAGTAGACTCTTGGTAGAACTAACACTTCCTCATCCTCTTCTTCAACATTTTTCCAGAAGACCCTTGGTAAAATCATTCCCCTTTGATCGCTTAACAAAAGGCGTTGGAAAACAAGCGTTGAGAGATAATAAACCTTGTCCTTTTCCTATATATACCAGAGAAAGAGAGTCTACCTTAATTAGGACAGCACATCTCTTTCATTCTCCCTATACATATATACTTGAGAGAGAAAGAGAGCGGACAATTCGCGTCAGTTTCACAGTCACTTATTAACCGCGCGAGCGCGCTTAGTTACTAACGCTTTTACCTTGTCTAATTGTCAGGGTCGCTTCGTTAGGCAAGTGCTGTCGTCGTCACCGCCTCTCCGTTTTGTGTCTTCTATCGTATGCTTTTTCGAGGAGGTGCGACTTGGTTGAGTTTTTTTTTCCTTCCTCTACTACTACTACTACTACTACTACTACTACTATTACTACTATTATTGTACTATATCTCTGCTATGACAGAGTTGTAATTGTGGAGTTTAGTAAAGAGTAGACTTAATTGACATTTGGTGTACCTGATAATGATGATGAGAACGAAAGCTTATATTGCAGTCGAGTTGATGTCAGAAACAGTTGTCCTTTTATTTTATGAACAGAAAGCTGATTTTTTGTACTTGCTTGGATTTATAATAGATTTTGTTGCATCCTTATTTTATCTCTATTCTTTATTTTATTGATTGTTAATTTTACCATTAAAAAGCTCAAATTATATTTGAAAGCTTAATATACAATATTTTAACTAGTTTTTGAACAACCAGTAAATATTACAAATTATTACATCTCACCACAAAAATATACATTCCTCTCAATATTATTAATACATTCTTCTTAATACTATTTATTCAAAAGAACGATCAACAAATCGTAACAAAACTACTTAAAATATATTAAACGCCCAAGTATACAGTATTTCACTATAAAGCTTCCTTTCTCCCTATCACAAAATTTTCAACGTATCGCAAGAGTGACTCTCAACCCTCTCCCATACATACATACATACATACATACATACATACATACACATATCCAACATATCCACTACTAACGCCCACAAGTCGTCCAGCCAAGCTCTCACGTTATATATAGATAGCTAGCTAGCTAGCTCTCGAGTTTGCACCGGAAGCTTATTCCGTGCGGCAGAGCTGAAGTTTGCGGCCTGCCACTGAAGCTTCTCCTCCTTCTCTTCTATACCTCTAGAATTCACTGGCTTCTCTCTCTCTCTTTCGTTAGTCTACCTTCGTACACGTCCACTTACCCGAAAAAGCAATGTGAGTATGCCCTGTATGACGAGAGACTGGCTCACGTCACCGCATCAATTGGCCGTTAAGGTAGACGTCGTGGCTCAGGTACCGTCCTCGGACGGAAAGTCCAAACGGAATGGGATTTTGCATGTCTGTCTATTAGCTGGGAATACACACTATATGTGTGTCGCAAGAAGACATACTATTGTGATGTTGTTCGATGTAGGACTCCTCGTTTGAAATTGTAATATAACAATCGAGTTTAGTATATCAGGTTGTTTTGATTTTTTGAATATTTTTTTTTATTAATTTTATTCTCCACACTATAATAATATTAAAATATTGATTAGTAATAATTTAAAACAAAATGTTTTTACACGTTATCTTTTTGAAAAAATATTCATAAAAATATTATCGTTCAATAAAAAGTATATATAACATTCAAATGTCATTCATCCAGAAACATTCAAAGAACAAGTCAAAGTAGTAGAAACGGCAAGAGAACGGACAGCACAAAATATGGCTAGAAAAGAGAGAGAGAGGAAGAGAGGGTGTAAAAGGGGTTGTCTGCTCAAGGTAGACTCTTGGGGCGTACCGCAATGGGTATGCAATTTACGTGGTGTCCAACCTGCGCCAACAATTTCTTCTTCTCATCCCTATAACGTTTACGTCGCTAGTGGTATAAAGCGACTAAACTATCGTGGTAGTGGTGATGGTGACCGACCATCTTTACCTTAGGCGTTGTCTGCCTTTACGTTTTCCTTTATCTCTGACATTGCTGTTCTTTTTTATTTCTGTCTTTATCATGTCTGGACATGTCTTCTTTTATGTTTCTTTTTCGTCTCTTGCTTTTTTACTTTTTTTTGTGAGATTGCAATTGTTTTATGATATAAAGTACTTTTTTTTTTTATAAATGAATATGTGTGAGGAAGAATTAATTTTGCTCAATTGATTGTACGTATGTGTAAAGATAAACTGTTATAATCTATGTTGAATTTATGTTTGTACATAAATTTTACACATTCGTTTTAATATTTTGTTCCGATAAATTTAAATAATGCTGTGTTATGTACTTCAATTAAGTGTGATAAATATTATCAAATACTGCATCGTTATAATTATTTTATTTATTTTTTTCAACAAATTTTTTCTTTACGCTTTTAATTTTGTTACATTCAAAAAAATATTTAATCGATATTTCTATACATTTTTCTCTCAGCAATTGTCTACATCACATACTTCATCATCCTATTACCTCATTTAATTTCCTATCACGCATAATAATCTTTTGTTCGCACCACACAATTGAATTTCACAAAAGAATAATTTAAAACTTACCTGTAGCGAGATACAAATGTACGTAAAAAAGTTATTCACTACTATAGACAAATACAGCACATTCGACCAGCATGTGTATACTGATGCAAATTCATGTCAGGCCACGCAACGCATGTTAATCGCACGCCAGACGTTAGTAATTCGCTTAATTAACGAGCGTTATCGCAGCCACGTCGTCGTCTCGCTTAATCGCGCGAGTACGAGCCGCGAATTGGGTTAACGTGAATGGCTCTGCTACTTAGTCTCTCATATGTTTCCCTTTTTTACTAAATTTTTTTTTTTAATTAATTTTTACATTTGTGTAATTTTTTTTTTTTTAAGAATTAAAGTTTATTGTATTGTCAGAGTCATTAATTAATCAGTTTAATTCATAGTTGATTTGTAACATTACTTAAATTATTTTGAATTGAGCAATAAATAAGTTTTAAGTAATATAAAAATCAATGACAAATATGCGTAATCAAGTAGAAAAATCAAAGTTTGGCCAGACGTTAAAATCACAAATAATTTTAACAATTTTAAAATTTATAAAAAAAAATTGGCAGTACGCGAGCAGTCACATATACCTATAAATCTAGCAAATTAAATGAAATTCTCAGTAGCTTTGAAAATCAGAGCAGAGAGACGCGCAGCAGTAGCAGCAGTCCCGCACGTTCATGAATTGCAAGCATCGCATCAGCTATTCAATGTCATCCTACTATACCAAAGCTCGACATCCGATGTCTCTCGTTCACCCCCAAGCTTTACACACTGAGAAGCGCGAATTTTGGGAAGCGAATACCATCAGTCGTACCATATATACACACACATACATTTATACAGAGAAATCGGCAAAAAGCCTGCAAGGTAGAGTTATATGTATGAGAAAGAGAAAGGATGACTATATAGAAGGGTACGCTGACGAGGAACGTCGCCGGTACGCGGAAGCTACTTCGCCTCCGGATGAAATTTACGTATGGAAATATACTATATCAGCGAGGCGCGTGTACGCGAAATCTTGCAGCCGCGAGCGGGACGCTTTTGGAAAAATGTATTTTGCGCCGCAACGAGAAGAGCTTCAATGAAAATTTATACATATATATGCACACACTTTTCCGTATTGAGCTTGCAAGCTTACGTATGAGCTTGCCTCGTCTTCTTGCTTCGATTACGGTGAAAATTTTGGAAGTTTTATCATTTTTAAAAAGATTTTTTTCCTTTAAGAATATTCTTAAATTTTATGGACGTTTGGGTGAAAATACTTTTTTATTTTTTATACAGAGATGTTTTATTTTATTGTAATTTTAAATTTAAGAATAGTTTAAGAAAAAAAAATGTAATAGATGAATGATTTAGAGTTTATTGTAAAAAATGATAATAAATAAGATTTATGTCGAAGCAATAATAGCTTTTATTTTAAAAACACTCTGCATATAAATTTATGCTTCTCATAACCCATGTACACACTTTTTCCTCAATATTCAATTTCTCAATTTTACGTCACACATTCCAGGCTCCTATTTGAATCCAAAGAAAGCGATGCCTCTGAATATATAGATTTCGTAGTATAGGTATATAGACATTTCCCACGTGGTTTCATTTCTCCATCTTTTCTCATTCACGGTGTCTATCTTTCTTCAGCTCATGTTTTATGCACATGGACTATGACAATTTTATGAGCCGCGGAGACGACGACGACGACGACGACGAACAGATTGCAGGGAAACGCATTCAGAGAGATTTTTTTTTTTCAGCTAGCATAGGCTGCCCTAAAAGCGGATTTTTCCGCAAGCGCTTACGGGCAATTTAAATTTTAAAGTGTAAATAGGGAAGAGGGAATAGTCGCGTTTTTCGCTAGTGGTTCTTTTTTTTTCAAAAAAAAAAAAAGGTGAAAAAGAGGAGTTGCAATTGTGTATAAAATGGTTATTAGGCTTTCAAAATTTCATTGGATTGAAGTTTCTATGAATCGTTTATACCTTTTATTTGAGTTATAAAAATTTTTTTAAGAATAATGGAATCATGAAAATTTAGCTTATCAATAATATTTTCATTTTTTTTTATATTTTTTGCAAATAAAATTGTAAAAATGATAAAATGTTACAACTTGTTAAAAAAATAAATTCAATTTTCAAAATTTGTAAATATTTTTCGGAATACGAGAATTTTGAAGCTTTTTGACACTATTTTAAATGTATTTCAGCTTTCAAGTTTAGAACGATAGATGCTAGGAATCGAACCCTCAATCATTGTATTACGAAGCCTGCGCTCTACCGACTAAGCTACACTCAGTTGCTAAATTTTCGGAATACTTATTAAATAGAAATTCAAAATCAATTTTCTACACCAGGACTATTTCATAATTAACAAGAACATATATTGTTTAAACGAATTTTAATTACATTTCTGTGCTCTACACATCATTACTAATAGTAAATTTTATTCAACTAATAAACATCATCAAAACACTTTAAAAAAATTTGTTAAATAAATCACCAAAAAAACCCTTTTAGAATTGCACCTTAAAACTATTCCCTGGTCCAGCAACAACATTAACAACCGATCTTGCAACTTCACCAGCCAATCTGATACCTTCTCCAAATACCCTTCCACCAATAACAAGAAGAGGACAATTTGCTGCTACAGTACTATAAACACTAGCAATAGTATCAAGAATGATACGAACACCAGCAGCAGGATTATTGCTCTCAAGAGCGATTTGTACAGCATCACGTAAACCAGTGCTCAGATCTGCAGTGATATTGAGTGCAGTCTTGAGATGTTGACGTGCGTTGTTTAAGGCTTCTGATAACCCAGGTATGTAGGGGCCTTGGTTAAGGTTTGGTAGTTGGAAGGCTGGTAAACTGAAGTTGCGATTACCAGTGGCATTTGATAGTTGAGCAAGTGCACCCTCTAGATTGATGAAGCTGGATAGTGGATTGTCGTTGCCATTGTTTGGTAAAAATAGGTTTAATCCTGGTATCAGACGGAGAAATGGCGTGAATGGACCAAATGGTGAACTATTGCCGTTGTTTAAGTTGGTGTTGCTGTTTTCGTTTTGGCCAAAACCACTTGATATGCCATTACTGGTACTGGTGCTTGCTTCGTTACTTGCACTGTTACTGAACCAACTGAATAAAGGAGCGTTGATGCCTGGTATCTGGGGAAAAGTGATTTGACCACCCAAGTATGCCTATGATTTAAAAGAAAAATTATATTAAGTAACAAAATAAAAAATAATATCTTTATTTTAATTAATAATATCTTTATCTTAATTTAAATAACAAGGAAACAATACCTTATTAGGATCAATACCAGCTATTCCGGAAACCGAGGCAGCCTGAGCACAAGCTGCTATTGCAAAAAGTCCAAAGAGCGTCTTTACGTACATGACACTATACGTTCTGAAGCACAATTAACTATTGGCGAACTTGACTCTGGCTATAACGACCTTAGAAAATGCATTTTTATACTGTAGTACTCATTTGCGTTGGCAATGTATCATCTTTCACGACAGCCACTTAACAATGAGAGAAACATCTGTGTCAATGTGACGACACATCTGTCCATTCATTCAATTCTATCTCCTTCTTCTTCTTCAACGACAATCGATAATTCAAACGCTTGTGATGATGTCTGCTACGGATTCCATAACTGTTGCGTCATGCAGAAGGTATAGTGTGTGATGTCTATGACGTGACTTGACGGAAATTTCATTATTAATGTGATACATGTGTTCTATGTGTTTGTGTATGTTTGTTTCTTCTGTAATGACGTATTAATTGAATATTTTTTAATATTTTATTTTGTACTGAATAATCTGAATGAATAGATAACAAATTAAAAAAAATTGTAAACTATAAAACAATTTAAAATTTTCAAACGCCAAAATTTCATACATTCCAATAAACAATCGTCCATAAAATCTTCCACCCTCTAAACTCTCAAAATTCCTCAAACATCTTTATCAAACACAAAACTCTTAGCACAATACATCTTAAAAAAAAGCATGTCTCAAACTCACCAAAGTGTAAAGAAACGTAACAAAAAAAAAAAGAAAATCTGCATACTACAAACCCCTTGAAGTCTAACCACGTGCACAAAGTGAGATTCCAGAAATTTCTCCTCGTCACTTTTCTCCGTCAGTTTGCGTGCGACCTTGCCATATACAGCGTCAAAGCCAACGTAACATCCAGATGTCTGGGTTATAGATACGATAGTTCCTACCCGTGTATAATATCCAGATTTTGTCCGGAAGGAAAAGTTTTACGTGTAAGAGAAAAGCTCTGTCTTTTCGTCCTTTCTCTCTTTATTTCAACTCGTCCATACCAAAAAGATCTAATGCGGAATCTTGGATCTTGCAAATTTGCCGAAAGCTCTCCCCATTCCCCTTCCTTAGCTGCCATTCTCTTTTCGTCTATTCTTTTATTCAACCGCTATACAACTTTACAAGTTCCTTAATACCCTACTCTTTCTCTTTCCCTCGCGTCCGACTTGTTCTTTTCCTCAAGTCCTCTTCCCCTATATTTTTTTCTTTTCTATCCTTTACTCTCGTTTCTTCAGTCCAAGTGCGAGGGATTACAAGTAGAATAGGTTATCCAAGGAATGCGATTACTTTTTACCGTTTCTAACTTCCTTTTTTTCTCTCTTATACACGACTTCGACTGAATTATTTATTTGAATATGTTTAAAAAAGTTCCTCAAATAAGCCTTCGAGTATTTTTCTTTTGAAACTTTTGAAAAAAATACATACAGTCCCTTGTGCTTTTCGAAATAAACATTTCTAAGTTCTTCTTATATTTTAAAAGCTTTAAACATTTTAACACAACTATTACTAAAAAAAAGTAGAAAAGAAATTTTTTTCTTCTTCAAAGCCCTTAAAAAATATCACCTCACAAAATCCTCATATCCATATAACTACCTACTCATTTCCATCTCGCTTCTCTCTACTACTACTACTACTACTACTACTGCTCATTGGCACTTTAAAGTCACTTTCTTTCCACCATATCCATAGATACTATCACCAAAGCTTCTCCTGCGCTTCAAGAGACTTAGCATTTCCCGTGGATATATGTATATGAAGGCCGCGCGTTAACTCGTCGCGCAACTATTTCCTCAGATCTTTATCTTCCGCGGCTATGCAGACAACCCCTACCAATACCTATAACTTCATCTCTTTCTCTTTCTCTCATCTGCCTATATAAGCCTTGTGCCGCACCGCGCGTTCACTCTACCGATTTGCGCTCGACCGAGCGTGAGCGAATTTCAGCTATTTGCTCGCCCGGTAGGTTCCCCTCTTTTCGTTTCTCTTCTATACCTACCCTCTTGAGCTTCGTGACTTTATGCAAAGCCACAGCTGTGCGCCGCAGAGTCGCTCTTCATTCTGGTCTGAGATATACTAGGCATTGATGAGACACTAGTGCGGAATTGGAAACTGCTTGATTTATACCGAATATAAATTTGTTTGTAAGTTGAAATATTTGAAGTTTGAAAGAATATAATTTTATGTTTTAAAGAAATATGGTGATGAGTAATGATAAGAATTTGGATGTAATTATAAAATTAACAAAAAAATTTAACATTTTTCTATAAATTTTCAAATGGGAATTGATAAATTTTAAAAATATTTTTTCAAACGTAGTTAGAAAATATACATTTTTATGCAGGTTTTATGAATCTTTTTTCTTTTTTTTTTACTTAAGTTGCTTTTTCCACCACATATAAGCATCGATAAATTTTTTTATGATTCATAGAACACGCACGTTGTATACCCACGATGTACTATTATTATTTGTGAGTGTATTTAGAATAAAGAAATATTTTATGAAATTTTTAAATAGGATGATAAACATACAGATTTTATTAGAGACTAGATCTTACACAGCGCGCTGCGCGCGCTCTTACTTTTATGTAATATAACAATCTAAATTTAAATTTTTCCGCCTGTTGAGTATCTAACCTTACTGATTAGTCAAACGTCAACCAATTACATCACGAATAAAGTGAGGGCAAGATCTAGCTTATTTCTTTTTATATTTAGGATAAATAAAATAATAAGGATTATCGATAAAATACAGATTAAAAGAAATAATGTTTTTTAAAAATATTATATTACATTTATTTCATCAAATTTACAATTTAAAAATATTCGATAAAACTACATCTTAAGATGTAAAATATTTACAAACTTAAATGTTAGATAGAATAAGTTATTTTTTATCATATAATTTGAAAGTTGCTGATAGCGTTCCTAGATAAATCTTCTTCTAAGTAAATCTAAAATAATAAATAGTATTGACACATAAAAAATGTTAATATTTTATTTCGTTGTAAATATCAATAAAAAATCATACGTACCTCTGATAAAATTATCTGACCATTACTTTCACTGTGTAAAGTTAGACGGAATTCTGAGATTTTTCCTACATCTGGATTAATAAACCCTTGTGCGATTCCCAGAAGATCAAATTTACCAATAATAATGTAGCCATCTTCTGTAACATTACTAACATTTTTATCAATAAAACTTTTGAATTGTGGCATAATTTCAACTGTTGTGTTGTCAAATATATCATCTGGATACTCTGCATTTCCACTTCTGAATAAATATCTATGTCAAAAGAAAAATAAATAAAAAATTCATTTTAAAATAACACACCATGATACATTTCAATAAATAAGTAAATTAAATGTACTTTTTTATAAAAATAGGACGAGCAAATTTGAAACTAATATAATCTCCTGATTTATATGAAAGACCCCTAAAGTACGTTTTTCCTTTATAGGCATTGGTAAATTTGTTGTACGATTTGATACTAGATTCAACAATAGCATCTGGATTTTGATGAGGATAATAAAGAGGTACTTCTCCAAATCTTTTATCCTATAAATTATATGTTTTGAATTCGATATCATAATATTTTAAATAATTAAATTCAGTTATAATTAGAAAAATAGTGAAATTTATTTACCTTATATTTATTTATTTTTCCTTTTAAAGAAGACTGAATACCAATATGTTGAAATAAAGATGAATCATATCGCAGCCATAATTTATCTCTCTCAGTTGCACATTTTTTCTGCGAATTATAGAAATTTTCATTAAACAGTTTTTTTGCATCATACTTATTTAAAATCAGATTTTAAGAGCTTATGTCAACATACAAGTTCCATATCAATACTGCATACTCTTATCCTTATGAAATGATCTAAAAGAAAATCAATTGGCTGATCATTGTAAAATAGTATAAAAAACTGAACTAATCTCGGTAATTCTTCAGTCTTAAATAACTTTCCTGTAAAAAGTGTTGAAGTGACATTACATAACATTTTAAATAAAATTAATTACGATAAATTCGTACCAATAAAACCCAGCAGAGAAAAATCAAGAACCACCCAGTCCCTCTTCTCATTAATTTTTTGTGAAACAAAAGATTTCATTGTCGTAATAAAATTTTTTTTAGTTAATATATCATCTTCTAGCTGAACGTAAAACTTTCCTTTTCTTTGAGCATATGACATGAGAAAGGCAAAATCCAAATTTTGTTTTGATCTCCATAAAACTCTTTGGTGATCATCACCCAATGTGTCATACAACTTGGAAAAATCAGGACAATATGACGGATGAGGAGAAATTATTTCAATAAGACCAGTTTCTAGTTCATTTAAAAATCTATAAAAAGAATTCAAAGTTTACGTAAATGGATGAATATGTATTTAAAATATTCTTTACAAAACGGATAAGCTTTTATGCTAATAATGTGCTTGAATTACTTACTGTACTTCTATTTTCTTGGCGATGTCAATTACATATTCCATGTCAGTCTATAATTAAAAAAAATGCATTTTAGTAATTAAAGAAAACGTAAAATTTTTTTGAAAATTGTCTATTTACACGAAAAGAAAAAAGAATAATTATAACAACTTATTAATGTACATCACGTTTACATTACAATTTAATTCACTTACCTCAGCCACAAAAACAATAATGAGAGTATCAGCCATTTCGTCAGGATCCATATTATCCAAAAGTTCCTTAAGAGTATGCAAAAGATAATTGTGTTTTTCTCTTTTAACATGTGGTACTCCAAGTACCATATTTACTCCGGACCTTCCTTTACTATTAAGGTAAGCCGGACGTAAACTTGATAGATCTTTGAGCAAGTGAGGCAAGAAGCTGAAGGGTGTAGGTCGTTTGGCATTTGCAGCATCATTATTGAGAAGCAGATAGTTGCTTACATTTGGAGTTATGGACCAGTATAGTATTAGATAAGACACGACGGCGAAACAAAAGATTCTTATTAGTCCTCGATGAGCTCCAAGGACTATCATTATTTCTTGCAATCGTTTGAAATAACCTTTTAACATCTGCGTGTCTGTGCTTGAAGATCCTACTAACGACACTATTGTTATACGGCAGAATAGCTACAAGTGAATTTATGTATAAAAAGAGTAGATAGATTTGAAATTAATTTGGATGATTTTTGATATTATTGTGACATATCAGTATTACTTTAATTGTTAGATGATTTAAAACCTGATGGTGGTGCATTTAAAAAAACTCTTATATGACGCAATAATTTATGTTTTTACACATTAGTTTTGACTGATTGTAATTGATATATTTTTGATGTATTAATAAAGTATTTAAATTGCCGATAAAATTAAGATACTGTATAAATTTGAATCAGTTGAATGTCACCAATTCAGTTTTAAACAGTATACACATTACTATTAAAAAATTTAATTTTATCTCATGAATTAAAAATAGACATTGGATACATACGTTGCGAGAAAAACTACATTCTTACTTTAAATTTATTGAACTTTTGAACATTCATATTTTTATTTTTTACAAAACATTAAATTTTTAATTTTTTTTTCATTTTAATAAAAACTTATTATTTTTGATGTGATAAAACTCATATTAAAAGTAATAAAAAGATTTACCTCTTCTTTGAATAAAAGCCGTGCTTTTGTAGACAGAAAAAAATGTTACAGTTGTGTCATCTAAAAAATTGTCAAAATTTGCTTGTAATCTTTCGGTCTCTATTTTCAAACTACTTTACGTGAAAAGATACACCTATTGAGTTCAGTAATTTTTAAATCTTTTTTTTTCATTGCTTCTTTTCTTAAGGAGGTAATCCACTTTCTTTATATCTTTTCTTTGGTATTTATTATTTGACAGTAAATTTTATTTAAACATTTTGAGTTTAATATAGATGTACAAAAAAAATTTTTTCTACATGTTTCAATGGAATACTTATAAAATACATTCAAATCAAAACGTTTGAATTAAATTAACTGTATAAAAATAATCACCGACGAAAGATGCAAAAGAAGTGTACTATCCCCTTAACAGCGAAAAGCAATATAAGGTTACTTGATAAAAGCATAATATACCTCTTGATAACGTCGAAGCTACATTTTTTATGAACACGCTTTTGAAATTATGTTGCTTTTCAGTAAACAAACATTTAACAATTTTAAAAATGCATTAAAGACTAAGAGAGCGAAAATAAAGGAAGTTGAGGGTGGACATGAAAGTAAATGCAAGTAAGAAATATTTTATGGCAATTTACAAATAAGGTAGTATCCATGTAGATTCCATAAGTAAAATGAGATTTAAATTTTAATTAAATAGTAAGGTTTATCGATAAGATATGATTTATTAGAATAAATGTTTTTCAAAAATATTCTATTACATTTATTTTATCAATAAATTTATAGTTTGAAAATATTTAATATAACTAGATATTAAGATGTAAAATATTTACAGATTTAGATAGTTCACACAGGTGAAATAATAATATATGAAAAGCCTGAAATGATTCAATTGACAGAGCGTAGATTTTCTAATTTAAAAACCATAGGTTTATTTTTCGGTGTCTATCATTAGAAATTTTACTCGTGCCCTTTTTTACCAAATATACACTTATGAGAGATTGAAAAGGCCTCATAAAAAAAAAATAATATGTAGCTCATGATCAATTAGTTAATCTTCATTTTTTTTCATTTTAGAGCTTTTATGACAATAACTAATATTATATATTCCTGGTTGAATCTTCTTCTAAGTAAATCTAAAATAATAAATATTATAGTGAAAAACGTAAATATTTTATTTTATTGCAAATATCAATGATAACGTTTATGTACTTCTGATAAAATTAACCAACTGTTACTTTCACTGTGTAAAGTTAGACGAAACTCTGAGATTCTTCCTAAATCTGGATTAACAAACCCTTGTGCGATTCCCAGAAGATCAAATTTACCAATAATAATGTAGCCATCTTCTGAAACATTACTAGCATTTTTATCAATAAAACTTTTGTTTTGTGGCATAATTTCAACTGTTGTGTTTTCAAATATATCATCTGGGAACTCTGCATTTCCACTTCTGAATAAATATCTGCGTGTAATAAGAAAAATAAAAAATCCATTTCTATAATAAGCTCATGATACATCTCAATAAATAAGTATATCAAATTTACTTTTTTATAAAAATAGGACGAGCAAATTTGAAACTAATATAATCTCCTGATTTATATGAAAGACCCCTAAAGTACGTTTTTCCTTTATAGGCATTGACAATAGCATCTGGATTTTGATGAGGATAATAAAGAGGTCTATTTCCAAATCGTCGATCCTATAAATTATATGCTTTAAATTTTGTTTCATAATATGTTATATGATTAAATTTAGCTATATTAAAAAAATGATTTTGTATACTTTCAATAGTTGTAATTTTCCTTTTAAAGAAGACTGAATACCAATGTGTTGAAATAAAGATGAACTGTGAAGCAGCCAAAATTTATCTTTCTCAGATACACAACGTTCCTATAAATTAAAAAATTTTATTAATAAATTCTTTTTCATTATTCATTTAAACGTAGAATTTAAGGACTTATATGTCAACTTACATGACTCCATTCAAGACTGCATACTTTTGTATAAAAGAAATCCTCTAAAAGCCAATCAACTGGCTTATCATTGTAAAATAATATAAAAAATTGAACAAATTTTGGTAAATCTACAGTCTTAAATAATTTTCCTGTAAAAACACTTTAATTCACAACACATAAAATTTTACATAAAAATAATTATGATGAACCTCAAATCGTACCAATAAACCCCAGATGACAAAAATCGAGAACTGCCCAGTCTCTCTTCTCACTAATCTGTTGAGAAACAAAAGATTTCATTGTTGTGATAAAATTTTTCTTAGCTAATACATCGTCTTCGAGTTGAACGTAAAACATTCCTTTTGTTTGAGCATATGACATAAGAAAGGCAAAATCCAAATTTTGTTTTGATCTCCATGTTACTGTTTTGTGATTATCACCCAACGTGATATATAACTTGGAAAAATCAGGATAATATGACGGATGAGGCGAAATTATTTCAATAACGCCAGTTTCTAGTTCATTTGGAAATCTATAAAAAAAATTCAAAGTTTACTAAAAAGGATGAAAATATAATTAAAATATTTTTTACAAAAATAAAAAGCTGATTTATCCAATGAATGCAGTTCAGATTTATTTGCTGAACTAAAAAATTTGAAATGATTTATGTTATTTAAATAATAAAAGTCCGTTTACGTACAGACATTTGTCTTCATTTAAATTGTATGTACTTAAAAAATATGTCTTCAAAACACCATGTAAATTTTTAGATAATTTTAAATGCTAATTATGTGCTTTAATTACTTACTGTACTTCTATTTGCTTGGCGACGTTAATTACATATTCAATGTCAGTCTATAATTAAAAAAAAAATGCATTTTAGTAATTTAAGAAAACAACAATTTTTTTGAAAATCGTCTATAGTAATCATTCAAGAGATAATGACACTTTTGCCCGAGGTGCATAGGCTATCTTTTTCCCACCCATACAATGGCCTGTCATTATTCATAATTATATTGGAATTCATATTTTAATTAAAAAAAACATATTTTAATAAAAAAATTTACAAAAATTATTATTTATATCACAATTTAGTTGACTTACCTCAGCCACAAAAACGATAATAAGAGTATCAGCCATTTCCTCAGAATTCATATTATCCAAAAGTTCCTTAAGTGTATGCAAAAGGTAACTGTGTTTTTCTCTTTTAATATGTGGTATTCCAAGTACCATATTTACTCCGGACCTTCCCTTACTATTAAGGTAAGCTGGACGTAAACTTGATAAATTTTTGAGCAAATGAGGTATGAAGCTAAAGGCTGTAGGCAGTTTGATACTCGTATTATTGGAAGTGTTAATCAGATATTGGAGATTGGGTGGTAGATGAGCTATGTCTGTCAGTTGTAAAAGCTGGTAGGTAAGCAGTTGTATTTCTTTTCGATCGGCAGCGTATAAATTGGTCTGGAGATGTTCAAGTTTAAATATTAACTCGGTTAATTTATTATTAAGAAGCAGATCGTTACTGAGATTTGGAGATTTAGACCAGTTTAATATTAATACGAGAACGAGACAGAAGATTGCTATTAGACATCGATGAGCTTTGTAAATCATCATTATTGCTAACAACCTGCTTGTCTGTGCTTGACTAGGGTACCAGTAAAACTATTATGATGTGGTAGAATAGCTACAAGCGTGAAATAGTTTGAAAGATAAAAAAATTAATTTAAAATCAATACAGATGGTGTTTGAAATTATTGCGATGTATCCGTATACTTATAGGTATTGTTAGATCGTTAAAAACATGATGTTCGTAACTTTTGTAAATATTTTTACTTGACGTAATAATTTCTTTTACGTATGAGTTTTGACGGGATAATACTTAGGTTGTTTTGAACGAAAGAAGTACAAAATTATAAGAATTATGTGTAAAAAGATGTTTTATCAAGCTTCATTGACGTATTTGATGTATCAATAAAACATTTAAATTGCTAATAAACTCAAGATATAGATATTACTATTAAAAAATTTAATTTTAACTCATGAATTAAAAAATAGACAGCTGGATTCATATGTTGCGAGAATGGCTATTTTTGAAGAAAAAAATCGTCAATTTTTGTTGTTACTCATCTTCAAGACTTTATAGTTAAACTAACGTACGTGAAAAGATACAATTTTTATGTTCATTAATTTTCAAATCTTTTCTGTAATTGCTATTTTTCTTAAGGGGATAGTCCACTTTTTTGTATATTTTCTTTAAAATATATTTTTTTTTTATTTAGAACGAACACAGGTTATCCATTTAAATAACTATACATTTTATTTGAAAATTTTAAATTTAAATTAAATTCTACAGAAACTATTAAAAAATAGGAAAAGAGTTTTTTTACGTATTTATATAATATAGTGACGTTTGGCGAAGATATAATTGCTTAAAGGGAATCCCATTTTAAACTTTTTCCCACAATTGTGTTAATTTAAAATTACATAAACAAATTTTAAAGCCACGCATGTACATTTTTAAAATCTTTTTGAATGAATTTTTGAGTTATGTCACTTTAAACTGGCGCAATCGTAGACTCAAGTTCAAAATGTGGCCCTGTTTAGGCCATCTCCGCCGGATTTCATTAAATAAAAATAATTTTTTTTTTACATTTTTTTAGATAATATTTATAAAATACGTTAAACTTCAAACCTTTGTATAAAATTTATTGCATAAAATTAATTACCGAAAAAAGATGCAAAATAAGTGTACTACATCCTTAACAGTAAAAAACAATAAGCTTACTTGATAAAGTATGATATATTTTTTGATAACGTCGAAGTTGAGTTATTTATGAGTACGCCTTTAAAATTATGCTACTATTTAGAAAATGAACTTTTAATGATTTTAAAAATACGTTACACACCAAGGAAGCGATAGTAATGAAAGTCTCAGATCACCAGATTATTAACGCTCGAGGCGGAGCTGAAAAATGCATTTTCTAAGTATTCGGAATATGATGGAAAATATCTTAAATTTGGAGCACTAATATTTATTTTTTAACCGTAAAATAAATCTTTTGTAAGTATGAAGAAAATATTAAGTATGTGCGTACGTACATATAAATACAAATTAATAGTGCGGAATTAAAACTGCTTTCAACTGCCGATTTTGCTTGATTTATACCAAATATAAGTTTGTTTGTAAGTTGAAATATTGAAAGTTAGTAATTATAAAATTTTGGGTTTTGAAAAAAATATAAGTAATGGTGATGGGTAATAATAAAAAATTTGATGTAGATATAAAAATCAGAAAAAAATTATATTTTTATATTAATTTTCTAATGAGGATTAATTAGTTTTAAATTATCTAATTTTATTTAAAAATTTTAAAAACGTTTTATTAGATATATTAATATTTACTTTTTACTTTATTTTTTTTTCTTTGCGACATAAGCTTCAATAAATTTTTTGAAAATTAATTGAACACGCACATTATATCCATTATGTGCAATTATTGTTTGTTAGTGTACGTGGAAAAGAGCGCAATTTAGAAATATTTTATGGTGATTGACAAATAGAATAGAAGCCATGTAATATTTATTAGAAAAAAGTAAAGTATGATGATGATATTTAAATTTTCATTAATTGATAAGGTTTATCGACAAGATAAAATTTACATAAAATGACGTTTTTTAAAAATATTCTATTACATTTATTTTATCAATAAATTTATAGTTTGAAAATATTTAATATAACTAGATATTAAGATGTAAAATATTTACAGATTTAGATA
>JAPYZE010002633.1:0-15515 GCA_030522805.1 Leptomastidea abnormis
CCGACTGAAGAAGAGAGAGACTATATAATACACACGAGGACAGGGGGGGAGGCGCGAATGCCCCCGCGCAACATATATATATTGCGTTTATATATATCTATACATATTGTATAGAGTTGAGCCGCTCCCCGCGCGCTCCGTTTCACTTTCGCTATATATGTAATGTATGTAATGTGTTCGCTATCGCTATACGCTCCTTCTCTTTCTCTCTCATTCCTCGAGGACAATGTGTGCTCTTTTCTTTCTCTCTTTTTATTAAAAACGCGAGCTATACATACGAGGCTTGTGTGTCTTTTGTATATACATACTTATATGTTATATTATAAGTATATGTGCTCCGAAGCTCTCTCTTTTTCTCTGCTGCAGCTGCAGCAGCCCGGCTGAGACTCCGCGCTTGTATGGGACTGGCCGATGATGATGCGTAATATCTTTACTATCTGTTACACGTGTTCTTTTCTCCACCTTTATAATATAAAGATGTAATGTATCTGTCGCGTTTTTTTTGTGAGAAAGAAAGAGAGAGAGAGAGAGAGAGAGAGAGAGAGAGAGAGAGAGAGAGAGAGAATTGAGAGACTGCAGTTGCATCTTTTTGTAAATCTCTCTTAGGTATCAAATATATATATGTATATACATTTGTGCGGGTGTATTGAAGATATATCTGTGTGTTACACCTACACTATATTTATATATATGCACTCTCTTAGTAATGTCAAAGCTATTATTCTATTTCTTTTTTCTTTCTTCTCCTTATTTATATTTTGAGTGTAATACAAAATTTAAAATTGAAAAAAAAATTTATTTTCTTCTTTTTAATTTAATTTAATTTAAAAACCAATTGAATATAAGACTTTTTTGGTCCTTATAATCAATCATAAAATATAATTATGTTTTCAATGCAATCATTTAGATTACCGATATAAAGTTATAGCCTTTTTAACGTTGAGATACATCATACATATATAGGTACATAGGTCGTCCTACTGACCTCGATCTCTACAATAATAATACAACGTTTGTTATAATATACACTTTCTATTATGACACATATATAATATACATATATACCTGTCTATTAGCAAAAATAAAAAAAAATAAAAAATATATGTTTATAAGTCTTGACATAATGTGCATTACAGCATATATACAATACGTATCTTCTTTTTATTTTATCAGTGTTATAATAGAGACTAAGTATGTTACGTAGCCGAAAAGAAAGGGTATAACTTTATTTGACGATGTGAGCTTAACAAAAAATTTTGATGTATGTTAACTGAAACCTTACACGTTTTTTACTATTACATCACGAACTATAATTATCTTCATAAATAAAATAATTGGAATCAAATAATTTTTATTTATCAAAAATTTACTTTTTAAAATTTACCCGCTTATACCAAAAAAAAAACCAGCTGTCCGCAAGTACGTCAACTTTTTTACGACTCGTTTTACAGCTATATATTCGATTGATTTTACCCTTTCCCTATTTTCCTCATATAGCGCTTGTGTATACATCGCAAAAATAGAAAATTCCAAAGCGTCTTTAGCTATATACAACATACCACCTTCCTATATAAACGCAAAGTCAATCCTCACCCTTCTATATATAATATATATACTCGCTAAAGCATCTAGTTCACATACGTGTGTATTATAGAATCAAAGACACATACACACATATATACAAACTAGATCGAGCTATACTATACTATACGGTTGTTTATTTATTATTCATCAAAGAAGCGCAGAGTTTAATGTCGAATGTGTGTATATATGTATAGCTCAAACGCAATGTAGAGAAAATCCGACTTGCGAATTGATCGTATATATACCCACAGTGTGTATATATGCTCTACCTATATATGTGAGAAACGAAAAATTTCGTGGATTATATAGACTCGCGAGTCATCAAAATTTCAGTATATACTCGTGTTCGCGGATTAAGCGCGAAAGAGAAAGAGAGAGTAAATATAGACTTTTACGATTTTCTGCAGTGGCTTTGAACGATTTTTTTTTTTTTTGTACTGTATATGAAACGAGCTGACGAAACATCATTTAGACGGTATAGCTATGAAGTTAATGACGCAGTATAGCGATAATTTAAAATGCGAATATTGGACAAAATTTTTTTTTATATATTAAAAATGAATAAATCGTTATCCACAAGTTTCAGGAACGCCTACAACGTATCCGTAAACGTCATTATAAACAGCAATAAAATTAGCAATAAGATGAGCTATTCTCCAATTTGGCATTTTACAATTTTTCATTGTTAAGGTAATAGTTTCAGCTAATTCTTTAATAATATTAACGGTACATTCAATATCACGATTTTCTAATAATCTTGTAATTTCATCGCATTTATCATGTGCATCGGTAGTCAATTGGATTTCAGATCCGGGTGAAAAATGCTGCAAATAAATTATTTTTTTTTATTATTTTTACATTTGATTCTATTTTTTTTTTTTTTTTAAGATTGGTTGTATAAAATTAAGGTCAAAAGTTGTATAAATTTCTTACAATTCCATCGTTTATGCTATTCATGAACATTGGCCAGTCTTTGTCACACGCAATGCAGTCGCATGTAAAATGAAATCGTTTTACAAGCTCATCACGATCTTTTTTTAACATTTCGTAATACGATGGTCCGTAACTTATATACACCTATACAAAAAAAAAAATCGTATTAAATTGACTTAAAGAAATACGTCAAAATCTAAATACAAATTTTACGATAGTATATAATTTTAGAATCAACCTGTTCATCCTTAGCAATAGGTCGTAGAGTATAAAGTATTGTTGTACCATTGCCTGTATCACATTTTGCAGCATTTGGAAAACAACTGTGATTTAAAAGACTTAAATAAGGTGTTATGTATAAACCTGTACAATTTTCTTCATTTGGTACCGACCAATTCCAATCGGTTGTTGAAAAATTGTAAATATCTTTTATCTACAATAAACAAATTAATTTTTATAAAATTTTCTATAATAAATAATTTATAAAAGTAAAATAAAATTAAATTATTACCGAGACTGCATTAACGAGAACAACATGATGAAAATGTGATAGTAATCTTCCAACAAATAAAGCGTCTTCATTTTGTGCAAGAATTTTTTTATCTCCATCAAAATATTTTCTTAATAATCGAGTATGATTCGCAAGTAAACGAAGTAGTACAGCAGAATCTTCTGATACTTTATTCAATTCTTCAAAATCTTTTTTATGATCGTTGGTAACTAAACTGTATACGCTCTTGTGATTACTCGCGAATATACCATCGGTAAATCCTTTCTCGATCGGATCTGTAAATAAAACACAAATCTCAAAGAATCTTTTGAAAATATTTACAAAATTTTAATATTCTAAAATTTTAACATACCTGTACATTTATCCACCTCTTCCAAATTACTCTTCAACTTATCCAAACTACCAGCCTCATTAAAAGCCATAATAAACAATCTCAAAGTCAATAATCTACCAACATTACCAGGTCGACCAAGTGCCCAAGCTTTATCAATATATCTACATTCAATCTCATGATAAAATATCCATGCCTCATTTTTACAATTTTCAGAACAGTAAATAGCTTGAGTACAATGATTACATGGTCTACCTGACCATGCAAATTTTAAACAATGTGAACAATGACTAAAAATTTTATTTTCCATTGGCATAGCTACGTATAATTTATTTATGTATAATGTTTCGCCTGGATTTAAATCACGAGTTGATTTTAAAAAACGACCGTGTCTGGTACAACGACGATTACGACTTATTTCAATACTATCTGATGCTTCTGGACATTCTGGTGATGATTTAATTGGAGGATCGGGTTCGAGACGTATTCTTTTTTTTAGCTGAGTTGAATTACGAGTTTCTAATTTTACAATGGAATTTACTAATTTGTGAACTAGATCTTTTTTTAATTCTATTGATGCTTCCATACGTTGCAGTAAAATTCTTGTTTCTTCGCAGGTAGTGTAAGCTTCTTGTAGACCAAGTTCGGCTTCGCATTCAACCTTGAATTATTTTTAATTTTTTTAACTGCTTTTTGAAAGAAATAATAATTGTTAAAATCAATTTAACTCACCTTACGACATAAATACTTAGCTTTACGTAAATCATCGTTAGGCAATTCAAGTGCACATTCAAGATCACGTAAACAATCTTCATGTCGATTTAAATGAAGAAGTAAAGCCGATCGATTACCATAAGCTAAACCAAGTTCTTCACTATCAGGTAAACCATATGCTATACTTTTAGTATAACAAACAAGTGATTCGACGTGAGTATCGACATCGTGAGTATTTTTCTTATAAAGTTCATTTCCTGCACGACGTGATTCTAATGATATTGCTAAATTTTTTGGTTGAGGTTGTTTCCAGCTTGTTGGTCGTTCTAGATGATCGATTTTGTTTAAAGCTGATGTTAATCGACGATTTTCTGCTTCGATGTCCTTCATTGGATTTGATGGAGATCGGTATATTGGTATTGGTGATCGGTTTGAATTATACCTGTTGTGATTAGAGTAATTGTGGATTAGATTTCGGCAACTTTTGATTTGATAATTTTAATATAAGTAATTTTTTTTTAGATAATGATTAAAGGTTGATGATTGAAAATAATTTCAACAATTGTCTTTCTAATTTTTTAGTTTTTATTTGTTTTGAACAATAAAGTTTTTAGGTACAAATTTTAATAAATATAAAATTTTTAATTTTAATTATAAAATTGTGTACATATTATTACTTGTGTTTGTGTATATAATTTGATATAAAGTTTTTAAAGTAGCACCTTTAAAATTTATTAACTACAATTCAATATAATTATCTTAAAATAAATTTTATAAAACAACAGTGATTAGTACATAAAATGATTTACAAGCAATAGCTTTATCACATTCATATTAAATTATTTTAAAAATATCATTAAATATCATATCATAACAGCTAAAATCCTATAAATCTTTTTAAACTTTGTAAATTAAATTTAAATTAAATCAACTTTCACTCTGTGATAAGCATTACACAAGAAACCTCTTAGATTCCAAATGTTTTTAAAACTTTCAGGCTGTACATTATAAGAAGAGTCAACTGCCTTAGCCCATATTTCAACTTGGCCTTTAGATTTATCAACTGGTAATTCCAAACTCCACAAAGTCCAAGCATAATGCCTGCCTTCTTTTGCATTTTTATCTTGAGCTACCAAATTAGCAATATGCCAAGTTTTTCCTTGATCAGCAGTTATATCAACTCTTATAATTTTATTTCCTCCTCCAGACCATGCATATCCTTTAAAAAATATTTTTATTTTAAAAATTTGAAAAAGTATCAAATTATATGAATAATATTTTTAGATTTAATAATTTTAAAATAAAATGTTATTAAATCAACTGACCTTTGACAGTGATTGTGCCATTTTTGTTGACTGATACCTTATCACCTTTTTCTGGAATACAAATAGCTGATGTCACTGGCATTTCTTGAATTGCTGGTGCTTTTTTAAAGTCTACATTATCCCAATCAACACTAGGAGAAAACCCTTTGTAATCATTTTGCTGAAATTGAGAAGGGCTTTCATCTTTTGAAAATACAATTTTGTTAAGCCATTTAACATTTCTAGCTCCCACAACTCCAGGAACAATAACTCTTATAGGAAAACCGTGATCTAGAGGAATTTCTTTCCCATTCATTTCATATGCTAATAAAATATCAGTTCTTGGATTTAAAGCCTTTCCAATAGGTATACTTGCTCCATAAGGTACTCCTGCTGGATCTAAATCCATGCCTTCAAATTGTAAATGATTAAAATCTTCTTCATTAACACCTGTACAAAAAAATTAATAAAATGAAATATATTCATTAAAAGACAATTAATATAATTTAAAATAAATTTTCAAAAATACCTAATTCTTTTAAAACATCATAAAGCCTAGCGCCAGACCAGCTTGCATTACCAACAGCACCAACACTCCAACTCAATCCTCTCAAAGGTTTAGCTTCAGCCATTTCAGATCTTCTATTACCTCCACACATTATTGCACTTGTAACAGTATATTTTGGATACTTTTTAATATCATCTAATTTTAGTACTTTTACAGTCTTATCCTCTATTGCTAATTCTAATTCATAATCCTCCACAGCAATCAATGGTACTGGAAGATGATTTCTGACATAAAAAACATCTGATGGAGTTTCAAAATTAGCAACTAGCAAAGGTGATGGAGGCTCAGCACAGAATGGTTGTTTACCGTTAACTTTCAGAATCTGTTAAAATTAAATTTTATTAGACAAAGTTAAAATTTATAAATAGAAAAATATATTTTTGCAAACTTCTTACATTATTCCGAACCGGTTCTAAAGCATAAGGATCAAATGTATTTTCAGTTTTCTTAAAAACATCTTCAGCTTTAAGATTGCCTATTCTCATAGATTCTAAAAGTTCTAAGATTTCTGGTTTATTGTGATTAGCAAAAACCAACCAGAATGGATCAATAGAACCACCTGCTGCCATCATTATTTTATTTTGACTACCAGGATGTTGTGAGACAAAATTAGTAATATTGTATACACCTTCCTTGTATGCAACCCATATTCCATCCTTAGGATTATCATGTTTACTTATTTGCTCCATGGAATAAGTTGGAAGATCATTTCTTCTGATACCACAAGAAATTTGTTTCCTTTAAAATTCAGATATTATTAATTTAAAATTTAAATTTTTAATCTTTATGGTAATTTTATACTTACTCTTCTTGTTTTTGCTTTTTTAAAGCATGAACTTGATACGAATTACTTATAAGATCTTTTATTTTATCACGGTAGAAATAATAAGTAATTGCTCCAGCAAACGACAATGATAAAGCAGTGTATGCTTTGTAATTTTTATTATTTGAATCATTATCTCTGTAATGATATGATGAACTACACTTTAAAAAAATTGCTGTATTAATTTTTAAATATTTGTTTATTTTAAAATGCTGCTGGTTCCAACATAATCTTGTTAGTTTACTTGAATGTCTAAACATATTGTATTATTATTATAAATTTAAGTACAAAAAAATATCACTTTATTTTTATATCCATTAAATAATATAATGTTTATTCAATTTTTCAAAAATATAATCCACAAATTAATTTTTATCATATTTTAGCAAATTGCTTAATTGATATAAACTTTAACTTGAGTATCAAAACTTAAATTTACGTGCCACTGTAAAGTTAAAAACGCATTTTGAAGAAGGTTAGGTGCGCGCAACTTACCTTTTACATATTTTTGAAATCACAAGTGGATGTTGAAATCAACTGGAAGACTGATGATTGACATTAAGCCAATAGAAAAGATGCACTAACACTAATATTTTTAAAGCGATATGTCCGAATTGAATTTACGATAAGATAAAATGTATACTTATAAAAACATTTTTTTTCCATAAAAAATGTAATAAATTACAATAAAAATCGAAAAAAAATGTATTTAAAAAAGGATTTTTTTCCTATTTTTTTAGAGTTTTATAATTTGTCTGTAACAATTGACAAACAATTGAAAACGGAACTTTTCAATAAATAAAACTGATAAAATGCATTAAAATGCATTTTTCGTCAAAAATAAAAAAAAGGATTAACGCAACTTTGTGTTCGCTTTTATTAACGATTTCAAAGGAGAAAACCTAATGTAAACTTATTACGTAAAAAAATATACTTATTTTAATAAAATCATGTAAAATATTACCTTCTTTTTATAAAAATCTCATCAATTTCCAATCTACATGATATGCAATTTTCTAATCCAACTACCGGTCGATTGTTTGCAACTGACGGTTATAATAAAACGTTCGATTTGCAGTGTTCCAGAACAATTTTAAATTTTCTATATTTTTCCCTGAAATTTTTTAAAATTAAAAAATTTAATGAAATAATTAAGAACAATTTTTGGGCTTTCAGTTTATTTTTAAGTAATAACATGTTCTTACTTTTAATACAAAATTTTCTTAAATATAATGTATACAGTACGAGTTAAAACGACGTAAATATTATCCAGAAGTGCGTTTGATTTCGAAAAAATACATATTTTTTATTATGAGTGATTTATTGCTGTGTTGATTTAATTTTATAAAAAATTTTCATAATACGTGATGTTTATATTATTTGATGTTTTATTATGATTTTTTTTAACTATTATGTTGGATGTATAATAATGTACATAAATAAATTTTATATATTTTATAAAGTAATTCCATAACATTTGGTAATTTAATTTTTGAAATATTTTTTTTTTTAAATATTTTATATCTTACACATATAAATCGTATCTAAATTTATGCGCGTACATGCACCAGGTGATATGTAGAAAAATACGCTTCGATTAATACATTTTAATGTACTTTGGCACTGGGAATATCAAGGGCAAAACTTCTTTCTTTTTTCTTTTTTTTTTTTGTTTAACTGAACTTTATTGAAAATTTTTTATTTTTCATTTTTATTTTTATAAATGCAAAAATAACTAATTATATCTTTGTACTTGCAGATTTTGTAAATATCTGGCAAAGTTTTGTAGAAAACAATTAAGCAAAATCGGCACGTTGTTAATACTTTCATTTTTTATTTAAAAAAACTCACTCAGTTTGTTGTAAAATGCAAATTTTTACTAAAAACTATTTGTGTCATTTCATTTTTATTTTAATTTAATTTTAATATTACCTGCAAAATTATTTTAATATCAAAGAATATTAATTAACAATTAATAGGTTTTATCTTACTCAAATATATATTTGTGATTATTGTTCCATTAAATAAGTATAATTTCAGTTATATGTTCTTAAGATAATTTTAATATTGCGCTAATATTTATTCTAACGGTCATGGTCATATTTGTTATACTGAAAAAAAAAAATTTCAATTAAATCTTAGTAAAATTTTCATATATTAGAATAAATTTTATAATATAATACTTATAAATGCTGCGTAAATTCGAATATAATAAAGTTCATTGCATAAAAAATGTATCGCATTGTCACTTTAATAAAAAAATGTGTATACTAATAAAAATTGTAAGACGTAAAAAACTGTAAAATTTTATACAAAGTATGTTATAACTTGGCTTGTTTATGTATATACATATATGATGGCAATGTAATTGAGGCAGTCTTTACGTTGCTATTGCTTTTTAATTTAAATATGTTTACCATTAAACATGAATTTAATTAGATTATTAAATTTTTTTGTTCTATTTTTTTATGTATATAGATTTTATAAATATTCAGTTGTACTGATATTACTTTAATATATGATATTTAGCAGGTATCGTGGTAATATTTAATATGATTGAAATTAAAAAAAAGTGATTGGACGTGTTTGTTAACCAAAATAAATCATAAATTTTGGAAGACAAAATGTGGGCGTTATCGTATTATTTTTGTATATATATACATTTATAAAATATTCCTTTATATCTTATCATAACGCGAGCTTTAAATTTTTAAATCTTATTTTAATTATTTTTCTAAATTAGATTAAAAAAAAAATTATACACTTAAAAAATTAAAGAGTAATTAAAAAAATTGTATAATTCTCGATGTACATATGTAAGTTTACATAAAAATGTAAAAAAGTTTGTAGAACTACAATTAAGTATATATAATTACAAAGTTATTTTGTTCGTTTCATTAAACTAACTTAATGAAGGACAAAGAGTAATGTATAACTAAAATATACAATTGATTAAGATATTATCTTAGAAGTACCACATAATAAATTCAAATGAATATACTTGGTTTTATACTCAAAAGGCAGTATCACACTTACTTAATTAATTTGTAAGTTTAAGAATCCAAGTAAGTTTTTAGTTAAACTTACTAAATATTTGCAAACATCCCAAAAAAATTGTTTCTCCATCATCAAAAGTAATAATACCAAAACTTTATCAATAGTTAAAATAACTATTCAAAAATCAATCCATCATAAAAAACATTTAAAAATTTAAAAATCGCTCACTGGGAAGGTATGTCATTACGATGATAATCAAAGTGACTTAGGCCTTAAGATAGATGGCTAGTCACAAATGGCAACAGAAGGCTAACAATAATTAGTCTCCATGTTACGGTGGACGGTGACGGATGCGATAACGCGATGTGCCGGGGACGAGCTGATATTCGTCGTCGGCGATACCGGTGCGATTATCGTACCGGTTGTCGAGGTAGACGTTGCTGGTGAATCAAGGATCGTTGCACTGCTTGTCGAGGCTACACACGCCTGTGGCTGGCTATTATCCTTAAGACCAGTACCCGCAAGAACAAGTAGGGGCTCCGAAAAGTTGTGTTGTTCAGAGTCGTCGTGAGGTGTCATGGTACTGTAGCCATGGTCGCTGTCAGCCGGTGGTGCTCGCCTATGCATTTATTAGCAAATTATCTTTAAATTTTTATTACACAAAGTAAAATGACAGGTATAATTAAAATAATCTTACCTATAATTGCTTGATACGCGATAGGGTGAAATAACAGGAGCTGCTACTACATCACGAAGTAGAGCTGAATCCATGCTAGGCTTTGGCTCGAGATCAACGGGCTCAAGTTCGCAGTCTAAATGAGTCATACGCAGTGTATCTGGAGAATTATGGAGACACTGATGCTCCAAACCCGTGTGTACCGAACGTAATCGATAACAGAACAGCGCTAACCCAAATACTATGACAAGAGCAAGTATGATACCTGCAACCGAGCCAACTCCAGGCCAATCACTTGCCATCATTTCTTCTGCTGCTTGTGAATCTGAAATACAAATAGTAAAGTTTTTATTAATCTCCAATGACTTACATACCAAGCTAATAAAAATTAAATCTAGCTGACGTACCATAAGTACCATCCCCATAAGGTATACTAGCACCAAGTACACCTCGGAAACAAAGAGCCAAATCAGCGCAGTAAGGCTGCTGAAGTGTTGTCTCGGTATCGGTGTCGATTTCACACCATTGACAGCCAACAACTCCAAGACAAGCTGAGCGTGTTGATAGACTTTGGCAGCTAAAGGCCTGACAAGGTTTCAAAGTAGCTGAGGCAGCGTTACTCTGAAGCCAGGGTGCAGACAAACCAGCTGAGCCTTGCTCTTGTGGTGCAGGACAAGGTTCCAATTCGCTTACACCTGCGTTCTCGCCGAGCTGACACTCGCTGGAGTAGAGTGAACATTCGCATGGACATTCGCAATCTGTTTGATCCATTCGCTTACAGTTTAGGCATGAACGGTCCATCTGTTGTGTATGGAATATAATGAGTTAAAGATGAATTATAATTATGTGTATGAGATGAGAAAATAAAGTTTACTTACGGTGCTGCAAGGACAGAAAGCATTGATGGAGCTGCAGGTGATGTTGACAACGCCGAGGAAAACATTGGTACCCGGTACTGCGGCTAATTGATATTTCACGCAATGCTCGCCATGTACAATATTGGTGAGAACCTCATCGAGTGAGATGTTAAAACGATAGTATCGTTGACTTGTACCATCCATATGACTTGCACACATTCTTTTTTCCACAAAGTTTTCGTGATTAAGAATATCGTTAGCTACGAGTACCTCATTATTTGTTAGATGTTGCTGTTCGACTTTACTTCCTGGTTGTAGTAGCGCTGGGTGGTATATCAAGTTACCTGTACATATAAAATAAATACATTTAATAATAAATAATTTATTTTTAATTTTTTTTAAAGTAATTTAAAGAATTACCTTTATCATCCATGAGGAAGCACTTGACGTTGTTATCAGTACAGAGAGGAAAAAGTTGATCGAGCATACGCGAAATGTAACCAAGTGTGAGGTCAAGTCCAAGAACTGCAAAAGCTGGATCGGAGCTTGAGTGTAGGCCAACCGAACGTCCCTCGTGAACGACTTTACTGAGAGTAACAACATATCCAGCACCTCCAGCATCAAGATAAGGAGGTCCAATTACAAGTCGAGCTGGCATCTCAAGAGCACGAGCATACCAAGCTCTGCGTTTAGGATCAAGTTCTGAGTCAAGAACTAAACCCGGGTATAGTATAAGAGCACCGCTATTCAAAGCAGCAGCAAATCGTTGGACAATAAAACGACCAAGCGGACTATCTGACTGACGCTCACGAAAATGTTCGAGCAATCGTCCAAGAGCAGCTACTTCAGGCTTTACGGTGTCACGCAGACCTGGATTAGCAAGTAGTCGCGTTTCATCGCGTAAATAAGCCATGTAACTCTGGACGGTAACACGAGCTGCTAGTCCTAGTTGACGTGCCTGCTCTGCAGCTGAGCGGAAACACCAGCCTGATAAATAAAGCGCACCGACTTCTAGACTTGCTACGCGCTTGTTACCAGCATGTGCACATAATTTATCGCGACGTAATTGACCTGAGGCTAAAGCAAGATCTAGACGATGATGCAGTAAACCTCCGACCATTGGACCCTGGGCTGGTTTAAGTAGACCTTGCCGTAGAACTGCTTCTTCTTCACCGTTATGTCGACCGCCTAATACATCTTCAGATACTACGAGACATGCTATTAATTCTGGGTAGTCGAGTTGCCGCCAATAGAGCCTTCTTTTTGATCCCAATAATGTTCGCACTTCTGCCATGCCTTCCGGTTTCTCGGCCATACTAAAATTAAAAAGTAAAATTGTGTAATAAATAAGGATAAATAAAATAAAGAAAAATATTAAAAATATATAGAGAAAATAATAATTTATTACCCAATAGTAGCCATTGTTTTTTCATCAAGATTTTCCACTTGATGGAAATAAACTTTGAGTGGTTGCTCGACTATCGTTTCCATCCTTGGGAAATTTCTGTGCATCCATAACATTCCTCTCTTGTCAAGTAAAACAGCATGCACCTGATTAGTACCAGCTTCAAAGTAAGTTACATCTTCAATAAATTCACTGAGCTTCACATCAAATGATAATAAAGCAGTATTTGTTATCTGGCCTAATGATAACATCATTACTTTACTGTAAGGTTCAAAATATGGATCTGATAAGTAATAAGGCTTTACGTCCGCTATGGAACATTTTAAACCTAAAAATTTTAATTAATGTTAGTCAAAATTATAAAAGTCATAGAATAATATTTTTAAAAATATTAAAATATATACCTGCAAATAATCTAGCAATTTCATAGCCAAGAACATGTTGGGTAGGCAGTGTTATAATACTTCCATTTGTAGCATGATCCTTAAGATTAATATGAGCCTGTTGATTAGATAGTATTAAAATTGTCCTTAGAAACACCTTAAGTTTATCACTCTTAATAGAATCAGCTATTTTCTTAACATTAGAAACGTCATTAAGACTATTGGTCAAGTGTATAAGTATAAGTTCTCCTGTCACATTTTTTACAATTTTTTCAATATCTAAGTCAAAGCTCTGATTTGAATTTGTTCTGATTAGAGAATCCACATGTCTATCCAATCTAATTTTGTGAATGTCAGTGGCCCTTGGTAGACCCTGTTCTAAGCATAATCCAGCACCGCTGCCACCCAAGCCTATGACTGTGACACGATCTGTTTCCATTAACATGTGTACAATTGTTTTGGCAGTTATTTGTGCCAATGTTACATCTTCCTCAGACATCAAAGTATCATTTTGTTCCACCAAAAGAATAATATTTTTTGAACGAGTGCATTGAGAAAGTAAGAGAGGTCCAATATTATGAGCTAAGCTTGGAGGGCCACACATTGTTCCTGGTTGGCTTACCTATAAAAAAAATTGAGTTCAATTATTTTACAATATTTATTTAATGTAATTTTAAAGAAGAAAATACATACTGGCAAGATATGCAAATTTTTCCAATCTTGATTACGAATATTCATAGCAAGAGCATCAATAATTTTGGAGCAGGTATCCGATGATTTATTTGAGTTATCTGATTTCTGACTAGAAGAATACATGTCTTGACCCTGTTTAAGCAATATTGGTTGTATAACACTGTTACTTTCTTTCAATAAATCTGTGTACTTTTTCAGCTTATCATTCAAACTTTTTACTAAATCATCCAACCTATGTGTTAACGTTGTAAAAGAATCAACAAAAACAAGTTTATCCAATATTCCTTGAAATTTTGTAACTCCAAGTTCATCTTCGCTGAGGCTGTACAGATGTTTGGACAAATGAATAACCATGTCCCTCATACACATACCATTCAAAGAAACCACATCTATTTGTTTCCTACTCGATTTGCCAAATTGGCATTTGGGATTGGACAGTTTATCATCTTGGGCACTAAAGTGGATTGATATTAATACCAGTAAAATGGCACATATTATTTTACCAGCAGTCATTTTTCTCATTTTTCTTGTACTATATAAACATTAATCGATCATTAATATATGGCACTGGGATTGTCTTGATAAGCTTCATCAAGCTTGGCTTTATTACACAATACAAATACATTCCAAATTGTAAATACTCTAAAAAAAATAAATGAATTCATTACAAAATCATACACATTTATTTAAAAAATTAAAAAAAACCATCTAATAAAAAATAAATCTCTGCTCACCTATAAGGTAAACAAAAGTTGGCGTAGAACATTATAATTACTCCAAACACAGTAGATATAAGAAAGGGTTAAGTACTTGTACATTTAAGTTTCTCCATACCCATTACCTCCAATACACCAACACTATGCAGATCTAAAAAGCAAGTGGAGCAATCGTAAAATCTAAAACTGGCATCAACAGCTTCATAAACATCTCCAAGCATCATGAAAAATCGTAGCTGCTATAGATCGAATTACAAAACTCTCCACTCGCGTAAACGTCCATATCAACCCCAACAGCAGTTGCCAAGCTGCGTGAGTTCCTTAGTTTGTAAATAAAAATCAGCCGGTTAATCATCGGCGTCTTGGAGCGGTTTGTTCTTTTCGTAATCACCAATCTACCAGCATCTTTTTTTCTTTTATATTGTTCTTAACTCTTCGCGAAATAGAGACAAAGTTCGGGATGGCCAAATCTCTCCCGGCAGTCTTACACTCACTTTTTTATTTCTTTTTTTCTTGTTGTTGCGGTGCTGATATACAACTTATTTTTGATCCTTGCGCCGCTCTTTTACCTCCTCCTCGAGGAGAGCGCGACCTTGTGAAGATGGTGGTACTGCATCATTTAGGAGAGAACACTCCACTTCATGCACTTTGTACATATATTTACCAACCTGCGTATTGTATTGTGCAGGAGTGCAGGAGGCAGGTAGCTGGATGCCTGAAGTGTGTATATGGTTTTCTTTCTCTTTTGAGGAGCTATACAGAAACTCTCCCGGACAGAGATTTAATAGGGCTTTAGTATGGGTTTATTGAGGGCCCTAGTAAGTAAACCAAGGCCCACGTGAAAGCCATACTAAAATATATACTTTTTTAATAGGAGAAATCACAGTGCCTGGTTAGCACCGTTAAAAGTTGTAGGTGCCTTATGTGTGCCTTATTAGTGCCTGCCTGGTGTGTTGATTGAGTTATATATAGAGAAGCGTCTTTAAAAGAAGCTTTTGATTTATTGAAAAAGTATATTTT
>JAPYZE010002635.1:0-19350 GCA_030522805.1 Leptomastidea abnormis
ATATATATATATATATATATATATATATATATATATATATATATTATCGGTAGATGCAGTGAAAGGTGCAGTGAGATATGAGATAAAGAGTGAATAATAGCAGCTATAGATCTTATATTATATATGTGTATGTATATATATATATATATATATATATATATATCGGATGCGATTATCCATATCAACAACCGGTCTGTCGCTTGCTGCTATAAAATCGGCTGAGAGGGCCCGATGCGTCGGATAAGGGAGCGGTATACTGCTGCTGCAGCCTCAACTCGGCCGAAGCTTCTCTTTCCGCCCAGCTGCCGCGAGTAATACCGATACCACCACCACCACCACCACCACCATCACCAGTATAATTTTATTATCTTTCGAAAACAAATAAGCCTTTAAAGATTCGGCTATCCGCCGAGAAGAGGGATGGTGACGTAAGTCCTCGTCACTGCAGCCGCAGCAGCAAAAGATCAGCGAGAGTAAGAGTAGTGCAGCAGTAGCAGCAGCATCAACCCCCCGACGTGTGTGCGGCGCGTGTGCTGTCGTCTCGATTTTGTGCGTTTCCGTGAATTTCTCGCTTTACGCGTATGCATTATATTGTCTCTTGGTCTCCTAAGAAAGAGAGAGAGAGAGAAAGAGAGCGAGTGTGAAAAAAGTGCAAGAGCAGCAACAGCAGCAGCTCATCCAACGTCGTATATATAACGGAAAGCCAAAAGCAAGCTACGCGCTATACGCAAGCCGTCGCAACTGTCCGGTCTCTCTCTTTCTTTGCAGCCGAGGCACCAGTGCCCGCTACTACTTATATTACGTGATATGCATACCCGACGGCAGCCACTACTGCTGCTCTTTCTCTTGTAAATCTACTTCCATCGATCTACCTACCTACCTATCCTACATTCATATAAATATATATGTATATATATATATTTATTTATATATTTATACGTGCAGCTGTGCTTGTGTAAATGTAAATACATTATATACATACAGTAAAGGTGTAAGCTTGTGCGGGTAGTAGTATAAGAGTAAGCGCGTACGTAATACACAGTGCGACTGGCTGGCTGGCTCACCACTGGCTCACCACTGGCTGGCTGGTGGCTCGACCAAGTGACGTCTGCTGAGAGAGAGAGAGAGAGAGAGAGAGAGAGAGAGAGAGAGAGAGAAGAGAGAGAAGAGATTCTGACGAATTTTGCGAGGGAGAGTGAGAGAGAGGGGGGAACATCCCTCGTTTGCTCTTCTCTCGTTTGGACCACCTTTAGTGTCGTCTCGTCGTCTATTCTCTTGCAGTCGTTATTGTTGTATCTCAGCTGCAAGCCCGTCACCTCGTTATGGCTGTTTTGCCTACTGGCGCATCCTTCTTGGAATGCCATATCTGCCAATGGTGAGCTTTTATTATTTTTTTATTTATTTACTTATTATTTATTCTTTTATTATAATCGATAATTGTCCCCACTGCTCTTTCTTTCTCTCTCTCCTCTCTCTACTTTATTTATTTAATTGGAAATTTTTTAAATATTTTTTTAATGCTTACCTTTTATACTATTTCTAATATGACTTATTCATATGGGTGGCTGATGACAGGCTTTGATGTAAATTTAAAAAATCACAATTATTTTTATTTCTTTATTTTTTATTTATTTATTTTTTTTTCCTATATTTATAAATCACGCATCTATTTTAAATGGAATTCCTATAAAAAATATTATAATAAAAAAAAGATGTACAGTAAGTTAGAGATTGAATCGTTTGAAAAAGATAGAGGTGGCGGCAACACAGAGCAGCTACCTGACAGAAGAATAAATTTGAATATACCGGCGGCGGTGCCTCGTGTGTGTGTGTGTGGCGACATGTATGTAGATATACATAATACATATAGTCATTTTCATTTTCAAATTTATGCATGAGCGTCGCGCCAAAATCAGCCTCCCATATAAATGAGACATAATAATAAACAAGTCCTCATAAATATAAGCATGTCTTTAAACTATAGAGCTGTATATATAGAGACCAAATCAAGCGAGATTAATTCCTGATTAATCCCTACAAGTAAATTTTTCTTTTTTTTCCAAACTCGATTCTCTTTCTTTTTCTTTTTTTTTTTGTCTTTTTATAAAATATGCGCGTGTAAAATAAAGGGTATCCAATTTCCATTAAAAATGTATATAATATATATATATATATATATATATATATATATATATATATATATATAATATGTATAAATACGCACGCATAAAGGTTAGCAGCTGTAATATGAAAATGCCAGACTGTTATCGCTCATACAGCCCGAGAGATCCAACAAGCCCTCCTCGCATATCATCCCTCTTTAGAGTAGTAGCGTAGAAAGCATATAGCCGTTTGAAAAATTGATCATTAATGAGAAGATAAATCATCCGCGCAATCGTGTCCTGTGTACACGCGCGCGGAAACAAGCTAGCCGGAATTAATAATTTTCATCGTCGCGCGCGTTGAGAGAGAGAGAGAGAGAAGAGAGAGAGAGAGAGCTTATAGGAAAGAAAGATCGCGTTTGTCTCGGGCTGTATTTTTCTCGCTCGCTGTAGAGAAGACGGGTGGTGCGATAACGAGGCCGGATAAGAGACATTTGAAAAATTATCCGTGCGACGAGGAAGCAAAGCACCACTCTCGTTTGACATTAAATTTCTTCTACGACGACGACGACGACGACGACGATGAGAGAAGGGTCAAGTTATATCAGATGTACGAAAAGAAGTTGACCGAGAAGAAGTCAGAGATATATAGGGACGGCGGTTATATCGAAGAAAAACTCGGTAGTAGCCCAGCAGAGCTGCTGCTGCTGGTCGCGTGCTGCCGCAAGCTTTTATCCAACCTCATATTCCGACAGCGCACGTCATCCCCCAAATATACCCACGTATATCCCCCGCAGCTAAAGCGCTCATCTCTTCCTCTTTTTCTTCTTCTACGCGTGAAATCGTTAACGTAGCAGCTTTTGCTGCTGCTGCTGCTGGGCAAGCATTACAACAAGGCCACCACTTACTCTCTTTTTTTTCTTTCTTCCCCACATACACACACACACACAACCCCGAAGCTTTACATACTTTTTAAGGTCGCGCGAGAGAGAAAGCTGTGACGCCACATGTCTGTACGCCATTTGCGCACATCGGAGACTCCCTCCCACCGCATGGCAGGTTGCTTATTTATTTGTCCTTTTTTCTTCTTCTTTTTCTTTTTTTTTTTGCACGACGATGCTTTTAATACTTTTGTGCCTTGATCGGTTGGTACGTGTAATACGTGTGCGTGTATATAGTTATAGGTGTATATAGGAGGGGGGGGGGGGAGCATTTGCTCGCAACTGCGAAGGCCGCTTTAACTGGCCGTTAACGGCTGATGCGCTATTACCGCACGTTAACGGGGTGGAGTAGAGCTCTCGCAGCTCGGGGTGAGAGAGAGAGAGAAATTCTCTGCTTTTGTGTGTGTGTGTGTGGATGGATAGATAGATGTGGCTGTGTATATAGATGCTTACGCGGCGCCAGGACGACTGTTGGACGCTGCTCGATCGTTCGCTGATGCAGCCGCTGCCGCGGCTAAGCTTCCACGTCACTTGGCTTTATGCAATCCTCCTCCTCCATACTCCCCTTCCTTGCCATCACTTCCCAGCGAGCTTCGCGTTTCATGTCTCTGTGCGCGATCATCCTACTGCAAAGGGAGAAAACGAGAATCAAGCCGATGGACGTGACGATGCATTGGATGCACATTGAGAATTGATCTGCCGCTGCTGCTGCTCCTGCTCTTACCAATGCGCCGCTATCCGCATGCACACATACCGCGAGTAATGTGGCCTGCCTTCGCGTGACAATTACTTCGCGATTGGGTTGCTTCGACGACGGTTTTGCTCAATTATATATATAGTGTTGAGGGGACTCTTTTTTTTTTCTTTTTTTTTTTTATTGAAAGAAAACGAGTGTACCGTTAATTCAGCGTGTTCTTCGATATTATTCACTCGCTAGTCCGAAAGGGACGTCAGCTCTGCTCCGAGAGTATAGGTATAATTGCTTTCCTTCCTCGATTGGCTTTCTTTTTCTCTGCCCAAGATTTTGAAGAAATGGAAAATCGATTAGCTGCTCCTGCTCTCATAATATATACATACATATAGCTTCACTGCATAAGCATGGAATTTCCAGTTGTTCTCTCAAGCGATGTAGTGTTAATTTATTACTATAATGTAGGGTCATCACTACCTTTACACAGCAGAAAAAATCCAGACGAGATACGGGAAGGTATTTTCGGAGAGTGGAAGTAGGAGAAGGGATAAGTGAAAAAGTATAGGCAGTGGTCATAGATATTAACATTGTTAAAATAAATTTTCACGCGCAGAGGTGGGTGCAGTGCGTGAATGGGTAAAGGTATAGGGGGAAGGAATCAGTTGCGTGGGAAGCTCTCAATACTTGCGGTACATAGTTGTTGTACATGTAAGAAATAAGAAATTCCGTCGGCAAGTCTCAAAGAGGCATATACGTACTGGCATGTATGTACACACATACGCACGCGATGTAAATTCAAGTGACCGAGATGCTGCTTTACTCGATCAAGAGTACTATGGTATATAGCGGGATAGAAGAGCAAGAGAAGAGGACCATCACCACCACCACCACCACCACAGCAGTAGCAGTAGCACATCGGATTTATTGTGCTTCATGCCCTATTGAATCAATCAAAACCGCATGAATCACCGATGGCTCGTAAATAAATTTATCGGGGCAACACGCTCGCGCTTATATTAACGCTAGAACGCGCCGCGGCTCACTCTCACATTCATAATATGTCGCTGTCTGGCGGCTCTCATCTATACATACATACATACATACGTACAAACATACATATCTGGAATAATATTATTTTTTTTACCCTATTCTCTCTCTTTCTCTCTCTCTCTCTATACTCCTCTTCTTACGCATGACTGTTTTTTTTTTTATTTTTTTGCTTTGTCTCAACGATCGCGCGGCTGGCGTCGCCAGATTACATACGAAGTAGAGAATTTTATTTTTTCTCTCTATATACTAGTATAGACAATATGTATAAGTATCTGAAAGCCCTGGGCACGCGTGACGCGCCGCGCACGCTTCGATCGTGGAAATCGCTTAGCGAGCGAAGGCCAAGCGCGTCAGCGATACTTTGACGGAAAGATATATAGATATAGGTATACGTGTATGTATGTGTGTGTGTGTGTGTGTGTGTGTGTGTGTGTGTGTGTGTAAGCGTTCTTCTATCGCCAGTCACTGATATATAGAAAAACAAAATTTTTCTTTCAAACTCCCTTGGCTTATTCTGTGTATATATGTTTGTATCCACAAACTAGACGCAATTAATCAAACGATATTATAAGCTGTGCTGTTGTAGTCCAATTAACAAATTACTTTATCACTGCGCGGAATACGCATATACCGGAATTAGGATGTAGAAAAGAATTTCGAGTTTTGCACTAGTATCGCGCTTCTTCTTCTTCTCATTGATTTGTTGTAATATTTATTCGGTTTATTATACCATTATTAATAATAATAATAATAATAATAATAATAATAATAATAATAATAATAATAATAATAATGAATAATAATGATAATAATACTAATTATTATTATCAATATTGCAAAGGGTAAATTAAATAAAGCAAAACGTTAGCTCGAAATAATGTGCGCGCAGTGTGAACGCGGTTAAACGGAAACCGTAAATAATATTCCCTTTTTTTCATTCAATTTATTTATATTTAATTTATATTATATGCAAAATTCTCTTTTACACAATAAGCCCGTTGGCGCTTATTTTTAATATATACAACCTTTGCCGTTTCCTTTACAAGCGAATTCGCACGGGAAAAGATGATTTTCCAATTTACAATTTCGTTCTCGCCCTTGTATTCGAGCGTATTTCATTGCATGCATAGGTATATACTTATATAGGTACATGGAGCTATAGTGGACGCGTGCGAGCACATATAGGTATATATATATATACGCAAGAGTATAAAGCAGCAGCCCGCATATAACGTCAATGTAAACTACACGTTAGATTAAATCATTGTTATTTGCGAGTTTGCAAAGCCGAGTATATATGTATGAAGTTGAGCGTATATAAACTTATTTCTTTGCGAAAGCTGAACGTGTGTGTGTGTGTGTATAATATGAGCGGCGGGGCAACTTGCAAAATACATTGTCCGACTATAGCCGGTTCATCATCTACTTGTGCTCGATATGCCTTGCGTTTACTCGGTTTACAACTCTCGTAAATCATTTAACACGTCTCCGCTTTTTATATACTACTAATACCTACATACCTACACTATACACCTATATTACATACAACTACTTATGTATAGGTATACATATGAATTATTCAAATCTGAATATGTATACATTAGGAATAATATATTTTTTTATTTTAAATGAAATTGCTTTATTTTGTGTGTTTGTGTGTGTCTTCCTTGTTCGAAGATCAAATTAGTGACGGGAAACAAATTTTCGAAATATTTTAATGAGCCCCATCATCATCATCATCATCATCATCATCATCATCATCATCATCATCATCGCATCATCAGCATAAAAACAACACTCACGGGCGTGCGCGTGATTATTGACTTATTATTGCTTTCTGAATAAACATGCGAGTGATTTATTTTTGAAAGGCTATATACTGACTATATGCGACCGACTATCTATAATTATTTCCAGAGATTATGAACGACCGGCTGTTCTTTTTAACGAAATGAGAAAGAAAGAAAACATTTGGATTAAGAGACCAGGCACAAACATAGGTACATGTGTAAAAAATAAAAGACATTGAACGAAAATCAAATTCCACGTGCGTATCTGCGCGTCAATGAAAATAATAGAGAAAAAAATAAGGAGTGGGAAGTAAAAGGAAAAGGGGGAGGAGGGCTAGAAATAAATGTTTTTTTTTCTTCCCTTTTCTATACTACCCCAAAATCTCGAGTGGTGCCGAGGGGCGTCATAACTCACGTGCAGAACGAGATGGAAATACAGATTCGCGATAATAGGATGCGGATAAAATGAGATATAGATGAGATATGTACCTATGTATATACCTATATTCTGAAAAACCGAATGAAAATTAAGCGGAGCGGTTATCACTACTCGCAGCAGCAAAGAGGCTATATGCTGCTAAGCATTTGTTCGCGTTCAAACAAACATTTAATCGGGATGTTATTCTGTTTAACGCTTGCAGCACACACGTTTGTTTTATTTTTCATTCACCCTCGCATTGAATTTTTAGCAAAAGATACCCGTGAAAAACTTTAACGCCTTGATGGTGACGCGTAATAATAGTTGCATGTGTTATGCTATGCGCAGTCATCTCTCTAGCTTGTGTCCTTTAAACTAGATTTATACCGAAATTACCCAAAGACCGAAACCAGACTAACCGAATTCAAACGAATTCAAAGCAAAATAACGGAGTTTCGAGTTTAATGAAAATTTTGTTATAAGCCCACGTGTATATCCCCCCCCCCCCCCACACACACACACACACACACACACACACACACACACACACACAGGTATATATAAGTGTAAGTGTGTGTGTCGACTATAATTCCACAGCAAACTTTTTCCCCTCCTACCATCACCAACCCATCTCTTTCCCTCGCCTTTCCAAACCATCCCTGCTCGTCGTCTAGCTTGAAAGCTGAAAAATATTGCAGTTTAAGAATCGCAAGAGTCAAGCACGGCAGTAATGCTACCTATACAGTAGTAGTAGTAGTAGTAGCAGCAGCAGTTGTGGCAGCGGCAACCGAACGTGAAATACATCACCGGCGGGCGACACACGTGTTGCCAAACATACACTTATATATATATATATATATATATATATATATATATATATATATATTATATACACAACATTTATAAGCACACATACATATAGGTATAGGTATAGGAAACTCGGCAGAACTTTAGCTCCGAGCGAGTCTTCTTTATAGCACCGCTTCTGGCAAACGACGGCAGAAACAAAATTTCATTAAAATAAACTTTATACGATTCCAATTACAACGCACTCACTCTCTTTCGCTCTCACTCCCTTCGTTCTCCTCGCTCTCCTAAAACGCTCGCTCGAGTTTCGTTTGCACGCGTGCGTGTGAAAACAGCTGGCTTCGCTGTACTACATAAAGGTATAACACGATCCCCTTAAATGAAAACCCTTTACGAGACAACTTCCCGACACCCTTTTTCTCTCCTTCTCCTCCACTTCTTTCTACTCGATCGTTGCAAAGTGACGAAAAAAAAAGAAAAGAAAAGAAAAGAAATAACAGCATCTAACAATATGAAGTTTGCGTCGTCGAAGTTTATTTCGCGCAGACTTCGTACGTAGGAATTTTATAGGACCTTAAGGGATCCCCCGTTAAATTTCGCATTTCATCGAGTTTCCTAATATACACTGTAACTGCATTCATGTGCAAGAAAGAAAGAGAGAGAGAGAGAGAGAGAGAGAGCTTGAACTTACACTATACCTAAATCGACTTAAAACGAGCCAAGGTCATTACTGACAAGAGCAGTTTCCAAGTGCTATTTTCCGAGAGGAAGAGAGAGAGAGAAGGGGGAAGGGGAGTAAAAGAAAGAGGGAAAATAAGCGAAGAAAAAAAGTAACTCGGAAAGAATGGAACACTAGCGCGTCCTATATATACGTATATGTATCTATACTATAAGCCCAATGGCGAAGATCCACCGCAAAGCCACCCACACCTCGCGCTCTTTCTCTCCCTCTCCTATGTAGTGGTGCTGCGCACGTTTGTTGGAAAGAAAAAATAAGTTACTGGCCGAACGGCAGACCCAGCGTGATAAAAAGTAACGCGGGAGCGCGCGCCTCGCTTTTTCGCCCGACTAGAGCCAAAGAAAGAAAAAAACAGCAAAAAAAGCAAAAAAAAAGAAGGAGAGAAAGAGGAGGGGAGAAATCTCGATCTAGCTGGGCAGGGTGACAATGGCCCGCCTTTAATTCCATTTGGACCCCCCCCCCTCCCTCGCTTTGGTCTCTTTCCCTTTATTACTCAGGGGATGAAGCTACTCCAGGCTGATCTGTCTCTGGGGCGCGGAAAAATGTGATGTGCCCTCTTGACCGTGACACACATACACACTCTAAAATGTACCTAATATACCTATAGGTAAAGATATAGTGTTTAGGCTAGCCAGAACATTTTCTCTCTCTCATGTTTGCGTATATAAATATAATACTGATGATGATCTCTCATCACTTTCTTTTTTTTTTCCCTCTAGCACACGCTTGGCCTTCGGCTAGTAGTGCCAGCAGCTGATGTCAGGGAGGCAAGCTCTGATCGGCAATGACTCCGGAGGATGGCCTGGAATTCGTCGCGGCCGCGGCAGCAGCAGCAGCCGCAGCATCATCACTGGCTACATCATCCGCTACGACGATTACGGCGATCACAACGACTGCTGCTGCAGCTGCTGCTGGGAACTGGAGCAACGGCGGAGGCGGGCTACTGTCAGAGGGAGCGAGCGACAGCCCGACGAGCTGGGAGCAGCAGCTGGCCCGGCCGGTGCTGGAGTGCAACCTCGAGGTCGGCGACGGCTTCCTCGAGTTCTTCATCTACGGCCTGCTGCTGAACGCCGTGAGCTTCCTCGGGATAGTCGGGAACACGATATCGATGATCGTACTCTCCCGGCCCCAGATGAGGTCCTCCATCAACTACCTTCTTATCGGACTCGCGACGTGCGACACGATTCTAATTCTCTTATCCGTAAGTGAAATCCCCCACTCCCTGTCCCCCCACTATCAGCCCAACCCAATTCAAGCTTCATCCTATAGCTATATCTAAACTGCAATATATATATATATATATTATGTACTCCTCCTTCTCCTCCTCAAGAGAGAATGAGAAAAAGCTCGCGCGGCGCTCTATCTAGATCCAGCTCTGTATATAGTGGGATATAGCTGCTGCAGGGACCGAATCGCGGCAAAACTAAGGAATTTTAAATTTACTCCGGGCTTTTGCGCGACGCGCCAAGGGCTTTTTCATGCTGCTATATATAGGTGTACATCTGCAGCAGCAGCAGCACTGCTCGTGAGTAGAGAGAGAGAAAGGGAGTCTAAGGCCGTCTTATACCTATATCCACCCAGGGGTTATCTTTAATCTGGCTCTAACACTCTCTTCTCTCTAGCTCTCTCTCTCTCTCTCTTTCTTTCTCTTAGTACGCCAACCGTGGGCTTGGGCGTGCGCGAATGAAAATTGCTCGGGCTCGTACCTACTTACTACTTTTACTTGCGGAGAAAATCTATTTCGCCGGAATGTGCACGTGTGGTGCGCTTTAAATGTGTGTTAGTGTGTGTGTGTGTTAGTGTGTGTGTGTGTGTGTGTGTGTGTGTGTGTGTGTGTGTGTGTGTGTGTGTAAGTTTGTGATATAAATGTAAGTATTTATATACAACAGTTGCAAGTATAGCTATACTGAGATGACTTTTTGTTTGCTGGGGGATGATTATTGTTTGCTCGGCTCACCGTTTGTGGCTAACGTTTATTTTTATATATATCTAACCATATTTTCAATCCTTCAATTACCGAGAGTATATACTTACCCATCTCCTCCCGATAATGATGATGATGATGATGATCGTATCAAAAAAATATATATCTATATCTATATAGTATACGTGTGTAGCTTATGGAATATATTTAGGTACGTGCTTTTGAGAGGAGGGAGGAGCTTTCTTTCGGTATACCAAGGCCAGGAGAAGGGAGACTGCGTGCCAGCGGATCAATTATAAAAACGATATGATCTCTATTCGCTGAGAAAATATAGAAAAAATCGTAATTGATTTATTCTCACAATCATCTCTGGGGATTCTTTTCTATGTATGTATAGGGAAGAGTCGTTCAGTAATGACTCCCGTAGCTCTATTAATTTTGCTAACAATTTTTCATACACGCTCGATCAATCAATTAATTTTGAAGAAAAGATTTTGTTCGTTATAATTTATTAAAAAAAAGTTTGGTGGTAATAACCTTATCTGAAGTAGAAATTTTTATAATCAGTGTTTTTATGAAAGCAGGGATTTTGGATTTTTTAAAAAGTCACCTCCAGTATGGGCCACGGAGGATTTTAATGAATAATATAAGCCTGCAGTGACAATTACTCAACTCACCTATAGATCTCTTATCGTGTCTTGTTTCCAAGATCCCCATCCCCCCCCCCTACCCCAACAGACTAGCCAAAGCCAAGTGAGGGCGCATAGTTGAAGTATTACATTTTCAAATATTCGTATAAGTTATACTATTAGCTAATGATCGCGTATAAAGGCTTATGAAATTGATATTTTCGAGCGTTATTTTTAAAGGATCAAACTAGAATAATTATAATTGGCCTCGAATTATGTTTCAACTACGTCTCGTTAAACTGAAATTAACTCGCTTATAGTTCGGTAGTTCGATATCGTTTGGGAAGCGAGATGTGCTTGGTGGTGGTCCATACCAAATGACAATCCCCCATTTCTGAAACAAGGAAAACCTTTATAGGAGAAATCATGATTGCGGGTGAAACGTTATGAATCGTTGCTTTTTGAAGTATAAAATTATTTGATCGATGCAAAGTGCAGAAGTCGAGCCTTCCTAGTTTATAATGTCTACAAGTTGTAGTATTATACCTACACATGGATGTACATAAGTATAGGCCAAGTCGTTAATTACGGAAACCACTCAACTCCAACAGTTTCATTGGACTATGTTAACCAGAACGTAATATATAATAGAACCGTCACAGCAAGCCGGCTGGCTGGCCATGTGACTTTTGAATGTGCACAAGTCGCCTGTATATCCTGTATACATAAACATACCTATATACTTCTCTCTCATTCTCGCTGTGCTTATTGAACTGCCTCTATACTACTACTACTACTACCAATTCACGAGGTGTAACTTTATCGAATAATTGAACTTTCTCTTCTTCTCAAAATATATATATCTACTTATAGGAAAATATAATATATTATACGTATAGTGCATGACAAATTTATTTTTCATTAACCACATCGCATAACTTTTTATACACCTGTCCCACGTTCGAATAAGAGATTTAAAACGAGGTAAAACGTGAAAAATCAACAAAACTTTGGGTTTGCTAAAAATAAAGGTATATATTAAAGTAGTGTAGTAGTAGTAGTAGTATAAAATTCAAACAATTATCATCGTATATGGCTATATCTTAAGTACATATTTAATACACACACACGCCGCAATAACCAGTGTTTAATTTCGCGAATTCCTCTGTACTCGAGAGAGAGAGAGAGAGAGAGAGAGAGAGAGAGAGAGAGAGAGAGATTTCAATTTTACGATAAAGGAAAAACGCCCTTGTTATACGCCCTGATGGCCAACGAATTTGCATTTTAAATCTTTTTCGCGTTCTGACAAGCCCATCACGCGGTTTATTCCTATCTAGCCCATCTCATCCTCCACGACTTAATTGACTTTGCACCTAATGCATATAAGAATTTTATCCTCGTTTTTGCAGCAGCGGCGGCGGGCTAATAACAAGCCACAAACGATCCCTTGGCAATTTATATATGCCTTCGCTTTTATTTGATTAATCAAGCTTGCGGAAACTCCGGAATATTCTTTCCTTTTTTTTCATTTTAATTTCACGTTATATTATATAATATTAATCCACAAATTCACTTTGATCTTCAAACAATCATTGTAAAAGCTCGTCGAGCAATATATATTTTACTTTGCCGCCGCTACGACGGTATTCCCGGGAATGTAAAATATATTTTATATTTGATCGTCATGCCATTAACGTATAGTATACCTATTGTAGAACGAAAATTTTAATGATTTATATAAGTGTATAATAGGTACATATTGCTAACGAGTCGAACTTTGCAAATAAAATAAATTTGAAAATAAATAAATAAATAGCTATTATATATATATATATATATATATATATATATATATATATATACATTTAAAGCACTAATGAGTTAATCGATAAAATGCAAATATAGGTATATTATATACAGGGGGATAATTACTTAATACACGTATAGAGTAGCAAAAGGTCGTAGTCGATGTATAAGCGCAGGTATAGGATGGGTAGATATTAGAGAGCTTTATTAGTTTCGCGAATCGTATAACTGCTGCAGAGCTTCGCAACAACGACATTTTCCCGGGGAAAATGAATAAATAAATATAGAACACCGCGATAGCTAAGTAGCGATAAAGCTTTGAAACGAGCGCGCAAACAATGCGATTTTCTATTTTTTATGCGCGACTCAATCAAACCGTCATTAAGCCTGGACGGAGTGGGATCATGCAATGCGCATGCATTTTCCCTTTTAGATCCACTGCGCACGAGGTTTTTGTTCTTTTGTCCATACAGCTCTTTAAAGCCATGGAAAAAACATTTGTCGGATGGGAAAGAGAAATGAAATTGCGCAGGGATATAGGTAGGTTGGTATAGGTAGGTACTTATATCGCTATATAAGACACACTCATCTCTGTTTTTCCGTAGAGTAAAAAATCCCCTCTTTCTCTAATTCCTTTTATATCAAACGTTCTCGTCCAGGAATGCAGGGCTAATCTCCGCGCTTTCGCCTCGTCCTATATATGTATATATATAAACGTTAAGCCGCGCGCAGCTCTTTCAGCAGCAGCATACTCTCATATACCTTCGCGCGTACTAACCGACACACACACACACACACACACACACACACACACACACACACACACACACACACACACACACACACACACACACACGTATACCCATATAGGTACCCACCGCACCGTAGAGCCAGGCCTTTGGAAGGAAATATTTCGCGCACGATATAGTATAGGTGTATAGGAGAGAGAGAGAGAGAGAGAGAGAGAGAGAGAGAGAGAGAGAGAGAGAGAAGTGAGGACGGTAGGTATGGGTATTTGTCGAGGTACAAGTTGCCCTGGACGTGTGTATCTGAGTTATCATTATTGCTATAGATTACGCGTGGCTGTACTGCCTCTCTTGCTTGCTTGTTTGCTTTCTTGCTCGCACTCAAGCCAGCCAGTACTTATACCTACCTATAGTTCCGCCGCGCGCTCACGTACAAGCCTTTAATCATCTCCCGAAAGAGAGTAGCTAACTTGAGAGAGAAAGAGAGAGAGAGAGTTTTCTTTTGCCTCTTTTTTTCTTTCTTTTTCTACTCCAACTCTACAATTGTTCAATCGAGAAAGGGAGAAAGAAGGGAAGGGGGCAGGGAGAATACAGCCATACAGCCGAAGGCCGATGAATTCCAGCTCTCTCGTGTGTGTATGTATGTATATATATATGCGCGTGGCCAAGCAGTTACATATGTATACGAAGGATACACCTACCCTGCTCCGATAAGCATACGACCCGATCCTCCCACTCCCTTTCCTTCTCAGCTATAGCAGGTACACCTATATATACGGGTAAGCTGCTGCTGCTGCTGCTGCTACTGGCATGAAACCGGGGGTTAATCTAATCGCGCGCGGCCGTGCGAGCGCGTCCGAATCGACTTACCCTCCGTACGTGTCTTTGAATATTCGATATCTCCTCCCTGCTGGATGGATATACCCGGCTATATACTCCTTTTCTTATATACCTATATCTATATAGGTACACACGATTGTACCACTCTTTCTTCCTTATAGCCGTATCAACGCATATGTGTATATATATCCCCCATATAGTATACATTTGTATAACGCCCTCGCGATCATCGACCTTTGATTTTCTTCTCCCTCGTCTTATTTCAAATAAGATGACACGTGTGTGTGTGTACATACACGATCAAGTTGGCCATCAACGAGTTTCGAGGGCTCATTTTTCCAATAGATATACCTACTTCTATATGCCGATGACGTTTATTTCTCTCTGCTCTTCAACACTGCCCCGTTTTATCTTCAAATTGTCGCTCAATGCTATATACAAGTACACCTATATATAATGCACGCGCGAATAAAGTTTCACGTCCGAGGAGGAGGAGGAGGAGGAGAAGAGAATATACCTACCTACCTATATCGACCCTCCTGCAGCTGGGGGATCATTATTTTTAGAATCTTATGAAACGATCTTTATGATCTTTTAAGGATTCTTCTTTTATATATAATAGTTTTTACTATACGTAATTCAAAGCCAGCTTATTCAATGGGCCGGCATTTGCGTTATGTATAGGTATATTAGTTACTTATATACATATATCTATATCGATGATGTAATCAATATTGATTACTATTAAATTTCTAGAGAAAGACGAATTAATCCGCATATAATCTTCGTATAAGAAAGATGAAATTAATCCGTGGTTTATCGTCCCTGTCAGCGACAACGACGTATTAATGACTAATGCCACACGCTCATATATTTATTTTCCAGAGTTAGCTATATACAGTATAATATTAGTTTTGGAGGAAAACGAAAACTTGTTTTAATTAATCTTTATCATTTATTAGTATTATTATTATTATTATTATTATTATTATTATTATTATTATTATTATTATTATTATTATTATTATTAAGTTTACTTAAACTGGATTAGAAATTAAGGTATCCTGGTTAAATATTTGCAAACCCAACATAAATAGGCTTATAGGTATATTAAGGGTGAAAAAGACGATCCTGATCTTTTTTAATTATTTTTTATACTTTAATGAAAATAACTAATATAAAAAAAAGAAATAATAATAGCTATAATAGCACACTGCTCCGTCCTTGTCTAATTCAATTTCAAGAAATGTATAAAGTTTTTTCAATTGTAAAAAATTAAATAATTCCCTTTATATATGGTATATTACAGCCGCAATAAAATAAATTGCTTCATCTCCTTTATTTTTTATTTTTGTTATACACTCCTTAAAATTAAATGTTCAATATTGAATTACGTAATTCACGATAAAAATTTAATCCGTGGATTTCGATAAATTACAAAATTACAGCGTAGGTATATAAATATAAATGTAATTTAACATAACTTTATTTAGAAGTTAATTAAATACGATGCGTGTATCCCTGTTGAATCAAGAAGATTAATAGAAGATTAAACACTCCTCTATAAAGTCAGTCGCGCATCACTGTATAGTATATTGACTTACTCAAATTTTAATCAGCACATCTTCAAATTTACATTAACCCAATAATTTTCCCCCTCACTGCGTCATCGCTCAAACGACCATATCGCCTTCATTATTTTTCGATCAAACTATTTGTAGAAGGAATAATTATGTGTATTAAGGGAGAGAGAGAGAAAGAGAGGGGGGCTAGCTAGATAATAAACACCTGCTGTCGAGGAGAACCAAGTATTCGATAATTTCCAAAACTTTCATGGGGAAGAGCTTGAAGAGGAGGGTGGGTGGCGAGGGGAAGGGAGGGGGTTAAAGCTTCGTTTATACACGAGTATTATGTATAGATATAGCATATAATATATTGAATGAGTGCCGGCACGTGCGCGGCTGCACCAGCTGCTTTTCGCTATATACCCTTACACTATCCTAGTTCTATACCACGTAATACAGAGTTATCCTAAGCTTTTTGCAGGTCCTATCCACAAGCAGTATATATTTATACTTATAAGTATAAGGAGCTGGTTGAAATTCCGACTAATCTCATTAAATCTTAATGATGATCAGTCGGGCGTTTAGTCACCAAATCGTGTGCTTTACTGCCCCCCCCCCCTCTCTCTCTCTCTCTCTCTCTTTCTCCAGATCTCGCTATATAGCAACACTTTTCCACCCCCTCCTTCACCCCCTTCTTCTTCTTTCTCTCTTTGACTTTCTTCCGGTTGAATGGGATTTTGACAGGATATATGAAACATGATTAATGGCTTGTGGTTATACATGCCGCGCGAGCCGCAAAAGCCGAGAGAGAGAAAGAGATCTAAAACTTTTGCACGCCTCTTAGTGGATGTGTTAGGTGAGCGGGTGGTAAAAAAGAATAACGTGATGCCACAATGTTTGCTTTTAATTTGTTCGGACGTACGAGCTAAGAAGAAGAAGAAGAAGAAAAAGAAAAAAAAAAGAAAAAAAAGAATAATAAAAAAAAGAGGAGGTGGAGAAGTGGTAGAGATTGATTAGGCAAATCGTTCGGGCAAACTCGTTTTAATTGCCATTTCTATTAATTTCCATTAAGATAAAAGCGGGGCTGCTGCTGCTACTGCCGAGTCTTTAACGTCAAAGATAGCGCGCGCACAAAAGAGAGAGAGAGAGGATGGAGATCGTTTGCGGGTGTATATTCAAAGAGATAGACAAAGAGAGAGAGAGAGAGAGAGAGAGAGAGAGAGAGAGCGACGCAGTAGTAAAAGGAGGAGGAGGAATAGTCTTCTCAATTAATTAAGCTTTATGAGATTGAAACGAATGTTGTGATATGTATACTCTTCCACTATACCTATATACATAATATATATATATACATATATATACTATACATGCCTCTACGTCGTGTCACATTGAAAACAGGTGCTGGTGTACGGGCTGCCGGGTATCTACGCCTACACGGGCTACCTCTTCAGCTACAAGTTCTTCGTCTACCCGAAGATCGTCCGCTACCTCTACCCGCTATCGACGACCGCGCAGATGGCCACGGTCTACCTCACCCTCACCGTCACCATGGAGCGCTACGTCGCGGTCTGCCATCCCCTCAAGGCCCGCTCACTCTGCACCTACGGTAGGGCAAGGAGCGCCCTATTCGTCATCGTCCTACTCTCCGTCGTCTACAACCTGCCCAAGTTAGTATACTCACACATATCCTATTATATATACTTATATACACAATATGTCGTGTAGTAACATGTAAGACAGCTGCATGGGAGCTTCGTCGGATTTCAGGAAATTTCAGTTCTATTAAAAATAAAATCTATAATATAACTGCTCTCTTTTACTGGGGCGCGTCGGGGGGTTTGGTCTCGTGTTTTTTTTTCCCGATCGAAATCAGGCTAAGCGAGATTCTGCAGAGTCGCAGTATACTTATAGAAAGAAGTAAGATGCACGTATCGACGATGTAAACTATACTCTAAGGTAGAATGGGGTGGGGTGGGGTGGAAAGAGATAACGTTTTAATTGGTTTTTAGTCAGATAAAAATCGGCTTCGCGTAAGCTTACGCTGTAAGATTGCTCGGTTACGTACAGCTGGATTTTCGCAGTTTCCGATTATAACACGCTGGACTGGTTTTTCAATTTTTCATATATTTTTACCGCCACCCTCGCCTGATAGGTATGTTATTTCAACTCTCGCATTTTTTTCCTTTTTTTTTACTTTACGTTTCTCTTATTAAGTAACGTAAATTTTCTTAAAAGCAACGATTTTTTTCTTCTTTGAAATACTTCTTTTGCAACGCACACGTGCTCCACAATATTTTTTCCCCTTTTTTCTTTCTTTTTAATTTTTTTTTTTCCATTTTGTTTTTTTCAAGAGAGGTAGAGATATATATGTTTTTTACAAACCGTGGGGTTTTCCGTCCTGTAAATCACTTTTATGTACCAACGACCAAATATCAGCAGAAAAGGTACTTCGCACGAATATCGATGTATTTTTAGAGGGAACGTATTTTCTTCATGTAAAATAGCTCTCTTTCTCTCGTCGCTCTGCTTCGGCAACATATTGCGCGCTTTCTATATTATACCTATCTCTCTCTCTCTATATATCTATATTACATATGAGAAAAATCAAAAATAGATATAGGTATAAATTTATTGTTTGTAAGGATCAATAATTTACTATATAGTATATATATAGCAGCATCAACCAGAAATTTACGTCCCTATACGCATTGGGATGAATGACTTAATTAAAATGGATAAATGTATAATAAAATAAAGTGTTTCTTCTTTACTACACCCGAAATAAATAAATCCAAAATTCAAGTAAAGAAATAAAGAATGGAGAAGAATAAAATGAAATAAAATCAAAAAAAAAAAAAAATCCAAAGATTTTTTGCGCTCACGAAATTCGCCAAGATCATAACTCAAAAAGCAAGACAGTAGCTGAGCCTCCGCTTTTTCGCTTATGTGCTATATACTCGAATAAAAGAATAAGGGGAAGAAGGTGGAGGAGTAAAAGTAGCCGATGTGGAAGGCACGAGATGAAGCAACGAAAAAAGCTGAAAAGGCCTTTCGATATATATATAATACCAGACCGCGCGTTCTCTCTCTCTCTCTCTCCTCTCTGACTAAAGCTTTTTCTCGACGGCACAAGCTCGCGCCCATTAGGCGGTCCTGCCAGCCAATATTTATTGGTCCCGTCCAGACGAATTTCTTTCTTTCTTCCTTACTTTCCTACTCCTTCTTCTTTTTTCTGCTTTTTCTCTGCTCTGCTTTTCTTACCTCCTTTTACTTTTCGCCCCAGATATATATATATATATATA